>OZ025889.1:2450000-2537500 GCA_964019415.1 Ianthella basta | reverse complement strand
GTGAATGAATTCAAAATTTGTGGGCGATGTCTAGAAATATGGCCAGTATCTAATTCAGTAACTATGATTATGAAAGCTAGGTGTAACGATGAACTTGCATTCATTCTTTGAACATGATAAGGTTTGCAGTGGCTACTTCTTTCAGTCATTATTTTACATCGAGAGTCTAGCCACAGCTGGTTTAGGCGTCATGGTAGAGGTGTCTTCCCTTTTAAGGCAATCTTCAATGACATCAAAAGAAGGTCGGTTGTGGTGGTCAAAGGACCTATGTGTGCATAAAGAATTGATGAACGAATGCAAGAATGATTACAAATCTGCCTTTTCCTGCAATCTGTTACTGACCAAAAGTGACATTTGTTGACGACTTACCAACACTTCAACATGATCCTGTACATTTCCAAAGGGCACCCAGGTGGGATAGCCTGAATGTAGTCCCTCTGCTGCTGGAAGGCACCAATAACCTGTAGGGGAAATAGTGTCAGGAATGCTCCTCAATATACAGGCATGTCAATTTGTGCACTTTTGCTAAATGAATATGTATTTCAGTACAACCTGTGTGTCACACAAATGCACTTACCTCCACTGCTGTTTGGTCTTCAAATGGTTTACAGCCGTTTGACCATATCTCAAACATGACTATTCCATAGCTCCACACATCACTGCTGGCACTGTACTTTCTGTGCAGTACAGCCTGCGTAAGTGTGCAAAACAAATCATCTCATTTACATGCCATAATACAAAAGCAATAATATGATAATAATTTATTCTATGAAACTGGATTGCAATGATAATTTCAGTTCTTGGTGTGAGCTTGAGTCGATCCACACCATGCCAGGCACTTAGACAGGTTAAACCATGTACGTACGTAGCTACATTACCACACAGTGTGTGTCTATGTACTTTGGCTACAGTCCATTGATTACTTTACTCACTTCAGGTGCTGTCCACTTGACAGGAATCCTGCCTCCTGATGTTATGTAATAGCAGTCATCCAACACAACACGTGACATGCCAAAGTCAGCAATCTACGTACAGTGAGTATGCATAAACCTTAAGCTTTCCTCATATTTTGCTGTTGTATAACCAGTTCATGCTCAGTACTATTAAATATACTAGTACCTTGCAAGTGTTGTTGCTGCTTAGTAAGATGTTCCTGGCAGCAAGGTCGCGATGGACAAACCCTTTCTTGGAGAGGTACGTCATGCCAGCAGCTATTTGGTGGCAAAAGTTGAGAGCGTCTCTGTAGGATATTCCCTGCAGTGAACTGATAATTAGTGGGAAGTGGCAATTATTGTCACCTTCCAGTAGTAACCGCATACGAATTTAGTGCACTAGTGCATGTCCTGGGCTGGTCAACAATTGTGCTGGTCGCTGCACAAACTACTCCCTATGGCAGCTAGCATAGGTTGTGTGGGGTCAGGTTTGCCACACGGCTAGCACAAGTTGACCTGCAATGAGTAGGTATATACGTACCAATACCAAGTAGCAGAAACATATCATAACTGCTGTACTAACCTGCTGTAGTAAGAATCTAATGCATGCAATGTGCAACTGTAAGATTAGCATAATTCTAGCAATGCATAAAGCAATGCATACACCGTACATATTATAGTGACTCAAATAAAGGAACTCATTAAGTGTAGCCTCCACTGTGATGCAGCGCATAAGGAGGTTGGATCAAATTGGGTGTAAGTAAATGTGCTACTTTCATATACAGTTTTGTTTAGATATATGTAACTTCCATTTTAACTACCTAGTTTGCTATCTTGTTTACTGCACTACTTACCCTTGAGAATTTTGCTTCAAATTCTCCAAGAATGAACTAAGGTCACCTTTACTGAGGAATTCCATGATCATCATTATCTAAGGGGATAACGAGGTATGTGTGTGTGTGTGTGTGTGCGCGTGTGTGTGCGTGCGTGTGTAGGTGTGTGTGTGCGTGCATGCATGTGTGTGTGTGTGTGTGTGTGTGTGTGTGTGTGTGTGTGTGTGTGTGTGTGTGTGCGTGTCTAATTTACACTCACTGGTTCAATGATTGTGGTGAGTCCATACAGCTGGACAATGTTGGGGTGTGCAAATTGTCCCATGATGGCAGCTTCCTTCAGCAGTTTCACCTTCTCTGACTCATCCTTGAGGACCTTCACTGCCACTTCAATGTGTTCAGGTCCCAACCACATGCCCTTCATAACCTTACCAAACTGTCCCTCACCCAAATCACCCTGGAGACTGATAGGAGGGAGAGTACAAAGTTATGATCTTTTGCATAATCATTACATTCACAGATTGGCTGCTGAATACACACAGAACATAGGTACAGTAACTACATTATCCTTCACATTATGACTTGATGTGCTTCAGGAGTTCAAGGGGTTCACAAGTAGTATGGCAACTTCAATGGTACCCATTTGAATACTTACATGATTGCACTTTTTGGTATTTCATGGAATTTCCACTTATGCAACTGGTCGTAGAGATCCTCCACTTTCTCAGACGGTTCCCAGAACTCCCCAGTATCTGCAGTGTCAAACTCATAGTGTCCCTTGGCAATTGCAGCTGCTTCATCCTCTAAGCTGCACTCCCCTTCCTCCAGTGGTGGAAGCTGCTGTGGAGACTCTTCCTAAAGAGTGAAATGGTACAACGTTTGCAACTGCCATTTCCATAGTCAACTGTGTAGACACATTAAACTATTACTTACTAGACTGCCCGGGGCTTCTGTAGGGATGCTTCGGGCATTCTATATAGAGAAGGAGATGGGAGTTGGTGAAGTGATTTGGGCAGAAAACATTATATATAGATATGTACAATTGATAAGCATGCAAACATCGTCGTAGCAGGTAAACATGTGCTCTCACCCATGAGGGAACAATGGTATTGGTGAAATCATCAGCAGACTGCCTCTGCCGTGGTGGTGACACAGGTAGTGCAGTGGTCTCCATGTCCATTGGACACTGTACATTGGATTCTGAGGCAATTAATTATAACTGGATAAAAGCATTGATCTATAAGACAAGAGTTCTGCAGCTATTATTCATGCAACAGCTATAAATTGTATGTCATTGTACAGTCTGAACATGGTCTACAGCTATACAGCAACATGCTAGTAGCATTACCTTTTCTATTACCTTATGTAATGTTATATGACAGTTGATTGAGTAACAAAATGGACTTACCAACTAGTTGAATGTTTCGACTTTTTGCAGCTACCATTTGGTAGCATTGTCTTCCCAGAATGAAAACAAAGATTGGACTAAGCACTATAACTAAGATGCCCACAATACTTCCAAAGATAGTTGCCAATACTTGATCATTGCCTGCAGGTATGACCGAAGCAATGCAGACATTTCACTTTCCCATACCCTTGGTCCATACTGGTATAGAACATTATGTTTAGTAATAATATACACACCTCTGTAATGCGCCCACCTCTTTAAAATGACATCACATAATATTTTCATTGTAACTGCTACGGGTGACCATACTGGATGTACATAGTATACTGCATTATATGCACTCAGGAATACTATACAGCTAACTTAATCAATTCTGTTATAATATCCATTTTGAATGGCTCACGTTCAGATTTTGTTTTACACAGGAAATTGCCACTGAAGTAATTCTTAAGTGTATATAAGATAGTCACTTAGCTCAAAGCTCTTAGATGTATGTATATTTTCCAAGGGATGTAAACACCTAAGAGCCTATAGCTTTAGGTCACTATCAGGCTTAGATACAGTTACCCAATGTGACAATTAGGAAGTGACACCTTGAGAAGTCATTATTTCCCTTTGAAAGCCAAACGTATGTCCCGTGTGCAGAAAAACACCTCAACAAAGAGCAAACACCAAAGTGAGATGTTCAAGGCTATAGTCTGTAGTTTATGCAGTAAGTAACAGGGAAACATAGAGGCATGCATGCATCCAAATTTTGTTCGATGGCAGCTCTATTAAGGAAGGGTAACATACAGTAGGGTATAGGACTCATATCCATTGCAAGGGTACATACGTAGCACTTGTAACACCAATTTGAAAATTCAGTGACATACGCATGTAGTTCAATAGAGTAGTACAAAATGCCACAATGTTTCTCACTTTTTGTACAGTTGGTGCTTGAGTCAATGTATCCCTCTTGGCACACCTTATTACCAGAGTGATCACACGTATAGTGGCCATATTTATTGCTGTCCTGCTTCTTGCAATGACTGTGGCAAAGCACTCCATAGTACTCTTCAGAGCACATGATTGTGAAGGTGACATGGAGCTGTTCATTGTCATTGTGAGCAGTAGCTGTTTTGAATGTTGTATTGACAGTTCCAGTAATTGTGCGAGTGGTAGATTTAGTATGTAGAGTAGTTGAATAGTTAAACTGGTAGTTTGTCTGATTCATCATCTCAGATCCATCGCAAGGTGTCGCTTCAAAGATGGTCTGTATACAAAATATACAATTGATAGTACAAAGAGCATCACCAAGAGTATACTCATGTACTCTTGGCATCACATATCACAATAAGTCCTCTAGCTACAGTTGTCAGTAGAGCCTGCTGCAGTCATGGACTGACATGAATCATTTGTACAATATCATTACTTACGGGCTTCTTGTCATCAATTATGCTGATCCTTTTGAGGCTGCACCCTTGTGTGCTTGTTAGAATTGCACATTTTTCTGCATTGAAGCACACCTCAAAACATGTGATGTTTAGTGGTGCTCGTAACATTTGAAAGGTCACATCTTCCAGTGCACTACCCAGTCCCACCATCAAGGGCAACTGTATTAGTGGATGTATACATCATAAATATATCAGTGTTTATCTATAAGTGCTTATATAGGCTACCACACATTTGAGCTTAACTCAATAGCAAAATTAGAACCCTGTTAATATACAAGTACAGAACTCTTCACATTGGTAATGTCTGTATAATGCGTTGCTTCTTCTATTAATAGATTCACTGTTCTATTGTAACTTAAGTACACTGTAACTTGACTTTAACCATAACTGTGCCATATTTCAATCTAATTAAAGGCCTTTAGAGAGTGTCACACAGTCTGTTAACTTACCAGGAAGTAAAGGAGCATAGGTTTTTCTGATGAAACCATTTTTGTGCACTGCCTCAATAGCGGAGCTGCTCTAGACACTGCCAATTTGAGTATCCCCACACGACTGCCTGAATCCCTGACAGTGTCAGTATTGCTACCATCACACATTAGATTACTGCTCTACTAGTCAAAGGAGTATCACAATGTACCATGTCTGACACCTTGTTTGCAGATAAGCACATTTAGTCTTCGCACACTGCACTGTGTTTAACTCTCACTGTTGTGTAGGATAAAGTGAGCTCTTATAATTGGATGTATTGCCATCACTGAGCCAGTGTATAAGAAATGGTTGACTGTGCACACACTAGGCATGCGGAGCTGGTGATGATCAATGTACAGCATGGTTAGATGTAACCACTGTAGCAAATCATACATCCAGAACTGTATTGGACTGTTTTCCTGTACCTAGCTATAGCTATAGCTTGATTAATTCTGATAGTTAAGCAGACAGTAATAGTTACAGTAAGCAGACAACAAAAATACACATGTACACACAAGGGCATTTGATCCAACTTTGAGCATGCATCTTGTAGTGTCAGCACACATTTGCCAGTATAATGAAAATACCTTAAGTGTAGTCAGCAGAAGGTGCTGCTATTTCCAGTGTTGCATGGCACCCATTACATGACTAGAGGAGCTTCAATCAAACAGAATTGCAGGTATCTTCAGTGTACCATTGTCCATCAATTGACCTAATCCATGCACTTGTGCTCTAGTGAATGAAATTCTAGTGAATGAAGTAGTAAGAGTGCCGTTTGGAGCTAACCTGTCCATTTCATTTAAGGTGCTGCCTACAATATTTCCCCTTTCGTGATTACAGTAGAAAGCTATAGCTGTGGACATGAGGCATATCGGGAGGAAGCAATCACTGGTTGCCATCAAATAGGATTACAGCCTCCCAGCCTCCTGTAACACCATTGGTGTAGAAGGCTGGCTGGCATATTATCCAGTGATTTACCCACTTTTGGTACTAGGCATGTTAGTAGTCAAGGTCAACAACCAATAATTCATAGTTCAATTCAAATCTAATACTTGGCAAGACAAAATTGATATAGACTATAGTGATGAGTAAATCTTCAGATGCTGGAAATCATGCATCCTTCATCCTAAGAATCATTGCAATATATACACATAGGCTGCTTCTCATCATGCAGTGTGTTATCTGGCTCATACATACAATGTCATGAGGGTCAACTGTTCAAACACAGCTTGGTACATTAACTGTGTGCATACCACCACTCAGTTTACTACACATGTCTGTTATGCACCACATATACAATTATTACTGTACCAGCACCACAGTGAGTCTTGAACTGCTGCACAACTAGCTGTTTCATGACATAACAGAAGCTCGGTTGAATGATGCAAGTACACTATGTACTACATACATAGTGTAGATAGTACCCAAAAACTGCCAAATGTCATTTGTATATTTACAAGTGAACCACATGTACTATCACAACTAAGTACATCAGTAGCTACACTTTGGCAATATTAGCAACTCCTTCAGTGGCTCAGAAGCGTCATCTTCATCACTGTACTTGAAATCCAATGCATTTACATCAAGCCACATTATCACATACCACACAGCATGTGCCTGATGCCCAGGTAAAATGCATTAATTACTGCACACAAAGTAGACATTTCCATGTTCATTCATGCATGCATGTGTTCCTACACTCAACACACTCACAGACACGCATACACACACACACACACACACACACACACACACACACACACACACAACATGCACACACACACACACACACACACACACACACACACACACACACACACACACACACACACACACACACACACACACACACACACACACACGTACACTTTCCTGTGTATGCCACTGGCACTTGGCTTCCTTCTCCATGTACCTCATGATTGTGACTATGACAGTTGTTGAAAATTATCCAACTTGCATGCAGACGAGTAGGAAACAGGACAAATATGCTTAAATCCATTAAACCAATTGACTGCATATGATCAGTTAATTAAACTCTATCTGATAAGTACATCTTACTAACTAGCTAACACCAGTTCTGTGAAACCAAAGGATATCCTACATTGTATGCTCTCTGCACACTATTTGACCATCTCGGCATAACCTCACTTCATGACATCACATCCTAAAGGTTC
Source organism: Ianthella basta (assembly GCA_964019415.1). Lineage (NCBI taxonomy): Eukaryota > Metazoa > Porifera > Demospongiae > Verongiida > Ianthellidae > Ianthella > Ianthella basta. Next base: position 2,530,255 of record OZ025889.1, on the reverse strand, counting down.
AGCATACACCTAGGAATGAAGGACTTCGTGGCTGTCTACACTCATCTTTCTAGACATGAGAATGAGGCAAGTCCACCAACTGCAAGTTACAGTACAACACTATAGCTACTGTGTGAACAGATTAGCATGAGTAACTGCTTATACATTTCGCCTAGGACTATCTCTCAGAAGTCTTTGAGAAGAAATTTCAAAGTCTATAGCTATTTTCCTTGTATAGTTTATACTACACACACCACATTAGCTCACACAACCTCATTGGCATGCTACGGTGGTCAAGAGTTACCATGTGCAATGTGGCAGCATCAGGATTTGGCATTGTGCGCATGCACAACTAGTACAGTATACTGTATAATATTATTAGGTTGAAGTGTCAGAATTAAAATACCAAACCACCGCAGTATGCATGAATACACATGAGCATTACTTGAAGCTAATAAATGTGTGAAGAACAAATACAGTATCACTAATTGGAGTATTAGTGAAGAGTAATGATGATGTTAATGTTCAATCAATGCAATGTGTAGATTTCTCTTATAGTTAAAGCATAAATGGATAGTATACCCATTAGCCAAAGATATTACTCAGTCCATTAGGCAGAGCATGTTTCATCCGAAGTTGATAAGTTCCTGGGTACTTTCAGAAGATCATTGTCATCCTTTCTCAGTAGTTCCTCAATGGTTTCAAATGTTGGCCGTTTGTGGTGGTCAAAGGTCCTGCAGGATGCATTATGAATAGAATGGTTAGCTAACGTATAAGCAAACAATTGCAAGTTAGTTACATATTCTTATTCTTCTCTAGAAAGTTTAATTTGCTTTACTATAGTATACAACACACCCTCTTACCAGCACATCACCATGATCCTGTACATTTCCAAAGGACATCCAGGTGGGGAGCCCTGTATGTAGTCTGTCTGCTGCTGGAAGGCACCAATAATCTGTAAGGAAATGGTGTCGATGAGTAGGGGTTGGAAAATATTTGTTGCTTGCCACATGCCAAAGTATTTGTATACGTAGTGTACAAGCATTAACACAATGTGATGGTATACTTCTACAGTATCAAGGCCAATAATGGTCTCCTATAATATTATAGTGCCTAGTCTGCATTTGACATACTACGTACCTCCACTGCTGTTTTATCCTCAAATGGTTTGCAACCAGCTGACCAGATCTCAAACATGACTATTCCGTAACTCCACACATCACTGCTGGCACTGTACTTCCTCTGCAACAAGGCCTGAAGTGGAGAAGAAGGAGACAGCCTGACACGCCATGGGCAGACAACTTAAGCTGTTTCATGATGTAGAGACAACACTGCCTTCCTCACTTCAGGTGCTGTCCACTTGACAGGAATCCTGCCTCCTGATGTTATGTAGTAGCAGTCATCCAGCACAACACGTGACATGCCAAAGTCAGCAATCTGAGATAATTAGATAGATGCGTAATTAAGTAGAGACATGTGAATGTTACGTATACGTACACAGAAACTTGTGACATGACACTAGGTACGTATGTAGAAGCACTTACCTTGCAAGTGTTGTCACTGTCCAGCAAGACATTCCTTGCAGCAAGATCTCTGTGGACAAACCCTTTCTGGGAGAGGTAGACCATACCTGCAACTATCTCACGGCAGAACCTCAGGAGCTCCATGGGAGACACTGTCTGCAGTGTGCTGTGGGGAAGGTACGTATGCAGGTAATCTACTTGGGAAATTGTTATGTACAATAGGATTGCAGAATACATACGTACCACATGCATACATGCATACATTCATATCACAGGTACACACAGGCAAGGGGAGTTTGTGAGCTTCAAGCGCAGTATTAACTTCAAATGAGTACAGGATGCTTCAATCCGTGTATCTTCATTAGCTGTAAGAAGGCTTGTCCAGCAAGGGGAGTGAGGAGGGATTGATGTTGAGGCCACAATTCAGGTTTAAAGTCTGGTGATACTGGTGAATGTGTACGTAGGTCCTCTAAGACCCTTCTTCTTCAATAGCTTCCTTCCTCTAGTCTGACTGTGGTGGCTTCCCAGTTGACCTGGTGTTGGTTGGTCCAGGAGTGCACCACAATCCCAGTCTTTGGGTCATTCCTCTTCACTGCTGTCTTGTGCTCATGCACTAATTCGTTTCTGCAAGGTTCTTCCAAAGCCTCAATATCAGCCCTCCTGGCTCCCATTGTTGGGCAAGCCTCCTTCTCACTGCCCCCTTGAGTGACCCATCCCACCCTCTTTAATTTATTACCTATCACCCCCTTTGCTTATAATTAGATGCATCCACCACATCACCCCACATTATGCAACTTCCTGCCAACTCTATCACCTAATGACATGCCCACCCTTCTTTAGCATCAGGCTTCCTAAGTTTTGTATTACAGCTGATGAAGATCCACGGGGATCGAAATGTCCTGTACCCATTTGAAGTTAATACTGCGCTTGCAGCTCACAAACTCCCCTTGCATTGTAACCACACAGTAATTAACCTCTACAGTATCACAGTATATCGAGGGCTGCTAACACTTACATGTGTGCTTCATTATTCTCCTTCTTGCTTATCAGGTAAGATCTGAGATCACCATTGCTTAGGAGCTCCATGATCATCATTGTCTAAAGGAAACATAATTCAAGCTTTAAAGTAACTTAAAGTGTCAATGCACAAGCATGAACACTCAATGAAACACTTGCTCTCTCTCAGGTTAACCAGCCTTTCACAACACCATTCACACTCACTGGTTCAGTGATTGTGGTGAGTCCATACAGCTGGACAATGTTGGGGTGTGCAAATTGTCCCATGATGGCAGCTTCCTTGAGCAGTTTCACCTTCTCTGACTCATCCTTGAGGACCTTCACTGCCACTTCAATGTGTTCAGATCCCAGCCACGTACCCTTCATAACCTTACCAAACTGTCCTGTCCCCAGATCACACTGATGACTAATCACGGAAGAGGTATACATATTTCACATCATTATTGAATTATCTCTTCATACCTCATCTTGCACATGTAAATCTACCAATTCAGAAGAATACACACTCACACAATGTGCTTCTGTGGTATTTCACGGTATTTCCTTTGCCACAACTGGTCATAGAGATCCTCAACTTGCTCAGATGGTTCCCAGAACTCTTCCATCTCATAGTGTCCAGTAACAGCATCACCTTCTTCTCCAAAGGTGATCTCACCTTCCTCTGTTTGTGGCATCTGCTACAATGAATGAGGGGGATACATGTCAAGTACTGTACACTCATTGGCATACATTGTATCATTAATAGACTTACTTCTTCCTGAACTCCAAGTGTCCTGTATCGCTGCATGAAAAGAAAAATCATACAGTCATGTACATAATAGGCAAAAGAATACTAACTGAACACAAGTAGAGGAATGAAACAGACACACAATTTTGAAGAAAAGTGCTTAGCTGGAAAACTTTGTTACTCTTGGCCTTACATACTACCACCAAGTTGTAGTTCACTTGTGCCCCCACCCCCACCCCCACCCCACACCTGCCCTTGATAGGTTTCACCTGATGATGAACACCTGTATTACGAGTGAGGCAAAGCTAGTGGCTATGGAACAATTTGCTTTTGGTGGATGTCCGAGTGACATGGATGATAACTCTCATTAATTGGCATGACTAATCAATAACCACATCCTGCATGCATGCGTTGATGCATCTGGGGTACACCACAAATATATGAAACATGCATCAACTGTGTTGACATGAGACAGAAAACAATTGTCTGTCATATACGTGCATGCCAATTGACAGCTGCACTTTAATCTACATATTGCCACAAACTAAAATGCAAACATATTGTCAATAATAAATGACAAATTCTGTAGGGCTTCCAATGCTTCAAAGACGTAAAGAAAATTCTTCAGCATGAATAATGTGGCAAATTGTTAAATAAACAAGACGGTTTGACACTAAAAGGGCATTTTTCAATTGAAAAAATTTATGAAAAACAGATCAAGATCATTGATCAGTCTCCTCAATAATCTTTACTTCATTTCTGGATGTGGTGTAGTTAATGAATCTCACCTTTGTCAGGGAATTCCAATGGTAAGAAAAGTAGCTCAGCTGGGAGCTAGAGATAAACAGGTGATTTCAGATTGTAAGCCAATCCAGCACTAAGAAGAAATTTTCTTGAAGTCTTTGTTCCACTTTAATTTGCTTCCCACACCCTGTAGCACATTTAAGCCACCTTTCTGTGTTTTTGTATAATTATTTAGATATATATCGCTAATGAGGACCCCTGGGTTGGGGTTGAAATGTCTGATTGACTCATATACAGTCAACAGTCTTATCGCAATCAGTTAGAGTTGTTCTGAGAACTTAGTGAGTTTGACAATGCAAAGTATATACCACATTTGAAAGGAATATATCACCAGTTCATCCCCTAAAAATGTGGTACGATACAATATATCTACTAATTCCATGGAAGCCATGTTCAAGTAGGAGTTTCAGGCATGAGAAAACATGGTTTTCTTGGTAACGGAATATATTAAACATATCAACAAAGCAGTAATGCTATGGAGTGCACTTCTGAGGAAGGTTTTCAGACTGTGGCTCACCCAGGAGGGAACAATGGTGATGTTAGAAGTGTCAACATCAAGTCTCTGCAATGTCAGTGGGTCAGGGGATGTTGCCTCAGGGGAGCTGACTGTGGCATCAGGCTCCTCGTACACTGGGTCCTGTCTAGACACTGCATGAAAAAGAAGAAATCTTTGCAGGAACACGACAAGAAGGAAATATTACATAGCCTATAGCAAATATTAATACTGTGTGAGCAACTATACGTAATAACATAACCAAATACAAACTACACAGACTGTGATGTATTGTATGTTCAAACGAGGGAGGATACAGTCTATTAATTTTATATCACAGAAATTTGGAGCGTGACAAACCCGATATACACTCCAAATTGCTAAAATATGAATGGCTTGTATTCTTGCCACGTGACACATGCTGGGGTTGGTTTTATTTTGATTGGCTTATTTGAACTAAGGCACAAAAATACACGCGAGGTTTCATTGCCATATGGCATGGTAGAGTGGAATAGCCGGCACAGCTACTTTTCTACACTATTATACTTAGGATCTCAACTTGTGTAAGTGTAAATTTATGATTGCTGTGACTGGGCACCTGGGTGCTAGGGGAAGTTATACCATGTCATGTGCCATGGTATAACTAATTGTTTGGGTAGTTACCATGAAAGCTCTGGTTTTTCAGGACAAAAGCTTTGCATATGGCATTTGGAAGGGTACTTAGCAATTTTAATTTGCAACAGGTCGCCTGGTTATTTATACTGTATCATATGCAATGTATTTGAACATTGGATGGGTAAAGTACAAAATTTTTTGCGAGACTATATCTGTGAATGTTAATGGCTCACATAATTCTTGAAAATAAATCCCTCAAAAGTTGGAGCTTACATGGTATACCATGCCACGTGACATGGTATTGGATTTGCCCTGCAGTTGGTGCCTTATTTTATTTGTCCCAAGCTATAGTACTGATGAAACATCAGATAGGGATATCAAGTGATATCAACCATTACCTGGTACTTTATGGGTGTGGGATGAAGGTGATTGATGGAGGTGGCACTTGAACCTTTTCCCAACTAGTAATACTGCTGCAACTACCAGTAGGAGGCCTAGGACTGCAGCCAAAACTGAAGCTGCTATAATACTTGATATTGGATACATAGCTGTGGGACAGAAAGGAAGAGAGCAGTGAAGTCATCAATGTTTAGCAGCACAGAATACATTGCATAGGCTAGGACAATTAACTCAATAGGTATCATACCTGATCCACCTGGGCAGATTGGAGTTTCAGCGTTGCTCACATTTCGTGAACACACCGTGCTGTCACTAGTAGCACAGTTATACCGATAGCCATCATTTTCATCTAATCTGCTCTGATTATTGCACTGTAGTACTAGTCCCTGCAGTATGCTCTGAGAACCTTCCATCTCAATGTACCCACAGGGTTTGATGATTGGTCTGTACAATTGCTCGCTAGGTTCTGTAAATGTAAAGTTCAGAGCATCAACTGCAGTAAGATTTCCAACTTCAACTGTGTAAGCAGTTTCCTGATGTCCTTGATTACAACAAGTAGCTATGAAAGATAGCTGTGGACACAGGGAATGCACAAATGAACAGTGACAAATTAGGCAGTATGTGGATGTGGAGCTGTCTGCTGTGTAAACACATGACATTGTACAACGTTGCCTGCTAACAGTGAGCTTACCTGACAAGTGTCACCAGAGGAATCGCGGGGTAGATAGGCAAGATCAAGTTTACAGTACCCTTCCTGATAGGTATTTCCGCTTGTGGTAGCATTGACACACTCTGGCAAGTTATGGCAGATTGCATACCGAAGGACTGTGTCTTTGATGTGAATACTTAGCGTAAATGCACTGCTCATTCCAAATGAAACAAGCACCTGTGCAAGGAATTGAAGACATTCTGATTTATCTATAATAGAGCTTGGTACATAGATGTAGTGGTGCCGTTATACACAAAAGCAATACATTGATGAATGATTGGCCATGGAGATATATTGATATTATGATGCTTCTTCTTTTACTAGTACTAGTGTCTCAAATTCGGTATACTTTATTACGCTAATTAACATGTGTCCTGCATGCTCATCACTTATGTATTATTGGGACAACTTTCAGAGACATTATGATCAGAGAGAGGCATAGCTATACAACAACTCATTGGCTATAGGAGCAGGCAATTTAAATACCTCTGCTCTGTAAATAATAATGTCATAATAGATTTCATAATCCTCAGCGACACCTTCAACTGTTCACCAAATAAACATTATACTTAATTTAACAGTACTAATACCAGCACTGGTTATAGTACGTATATACCGTGCACTTTATCTATACATGCCCTGGGGCTGTTGATTCCATAAACCCAGACAGGCCACCATTTTATCTTCAAGTGATTATAAGACTTAGTGCATGCTTCTCTGTGTTGCAGCCAAATTAAGACTAATTGTGACATTTCCATAATGTTTATGCAAGCAAAGTAACATATTGTTAAGACATATATACCATGCACATGTCCTAGCTTGTCATTATCTATTGTCAGCGTACATATCCTAGACCATGCAGGAATCCTCACTTACCAAGGAAGTTGCAAGAGACAGGAGAAGCAATGCAGCCATTGGCACTGTAAGTATGTGAAGATGTACTCTACTGAATACAGCTGAAGAGCTGGAACTCCAGCAGTACCACTACACAACCTCTGGACTAATTATTCCCTTGGGTTCTGTTCAGCTTTCTCACAGCCAACAATCAGACAGGCACTAGAACTACACTACAGCAGTCTAAGAATAGTTTCCTTAAATGGTGTGCTGATGCATGACTTGCTTCAGTAGTGCCACTGTATCACCAATCACAATTCAGTATCTCTGCAGTCTCATTCCTAATCAGAGCAACACTCACGTTATATCACATCAACCATACATCCTTGTTCATCTCAGCCACTCATGATACACAGAAGCAATGCAATATGCACAGAAATAGCAGTTATACATGTCGGTGATGGTCTGTGAAGTCACTTAATGTACTTGTCCATGAATTTCTTGTGAAACTCTGACCGAATGGTATCATTAATGAATGCTCTCTCCTAAAGGTGGCAAACAATAAGAGAAAACTCACACAAGAAAACACACACAATCATACTTGGGTTGATCTAGAAGATACGTACACTGATAACAAGGACAAAGTATTGACCAAACAGCTATCTGCTCCGGAAACAATGTTTTCCTGAAAGGATTGGAATGTGATCCCAGAACACCAGAACACATGTGATTCCCCCAATGGTACTCTCACACAATGACAGCTGGTATCATCTGTAAATAGTGAGTGTCTTTAGTTGTTTGAACAAGAGATGCTCATAGTTGCTTGTCAATCATTCTTACCTAAAGAGAGGCTGCAACTTGGTCACTAGTGAAGGTTTTCACTGAAGATTATAAATCTTTCATTGAGAACACTATTTGGCTGTTGCAAGTGCCAGGACATCCATTATGGAAAATTACAGCATTTCACTCCGTTGGAATGAGATTAAGCATTAAACATGTATGAACATTCTCTTCTATGGGCACATACATTAGATAGAAGCTACATATGTATATGGAGTGGTAGCACCAAAGCTTTGGAACAACAAACGCCCTAAAGTGGCTAACTCTTCCATCAATCAGCGATTGTCTGTACGTCATCTTGCCTATGACATCAGACAGTGCTATTACTATTAATAGACTACATATACACATTAGCTGTCAGCTTCATAGTCACATACCTTATTGTGATCATTGTCCCTAGCACAGTTCTTGAAAATGACATCATCATCCCACCTGCAGGCAGTGAAGGAAAACAGGACATGTTCAGATAAATCCACCAAACTAATTGACTGCGCATGATTGATCACTTAAACTCTATCAGGTAAGTACATCTCTAGCTAACAGCAGATCTGTGAAACCACAGGATATCCTACATTGCACATTGTCTTCACACAACCCATATGAACAACTACATAAGATTTCATGATACCAAGTAGATGTTAGTTACACTTAGCAACTCAGGCTGGCACCTTTCTGATTTCACTAGTCCTCAGTCCTGCCCCTTATATGGCAGGCTAAGCACTGTAATTGTCACTAGTAAGTCATTGCTATGGTAACCATTGCAGCATACAGCAATTCCTACCTTCGCTTCACTTTAAAGGAGGTCTTGGCATTCAAAAGTGGGTTCCCCTTAAGCAGGTTTTCAGTATGAACTTGTTCTTCCTCCACTTTCTTCTCTTCCCCCTGTCATGAAGTCATACAACAATTACTGTATACACACACTCACATAGCACACAAGCTCACACAGAGAGGGAGAGAGGGAGACAGAGAGAGAGAGACAAATCATACCTTTTGTGCCTGTTCCTCTGCCCTTTCTCTCTTTATCCTCTGTAGCTCCTTCAGTAGCTCAGCAGTGTCATCTTCATCGCTACACACCAAACGGCAGCCATGGAAAACATAATGCTATATGCTACAGTACAAGCTCAACTGTGTGGTCACAGTAGAGCACCCACTATACAGCGGGCCAACACATGGGTGAAATTACCATTCATCAGCTAAAGACATGCAGAAACAAGGTCCACAGCATTCAAACATACGTACTAACTACATTTAGAGCATTTTTAGACCATAGGGTACTCAAATACACTACTTCCAAAGATGGTGCTGCCTTTCCAAGGAAAGGGAGAGGCACATAATACTGTACCACTGCATGCATGCCACTCAACCATTCACACAGTCTACCTGTCCTCTTCATCTTCATCCTGAAAGAGACAGAGAAAGGAGAGAGGAGAAAGATGAATGAACAGTGACACAATACTACATTAGTTACAGAGCACCTATAGGCGTGGCAAAGGGAACAGACCTCGGGACATCACCTAACCAACAATCACCCTTTTGGAGTACAAGTGTGTACACACAATCATTGTCATTTACATTACTGTTGGATGCTCCAAGCAATGAGAAAGAGACTTAATAATAATCATTCTAATACACATTGTACCAGATGAGGATTGGTAGAAGTAGTGAATAGCTAGAGCTGCATAAGATACATGGGAAGGGTTTCTAGTAGCAATTTTTGGGGCAAATTTGATGGAAAGCAGCTGAGAAATAGCTACATTTGTTGCAGACATTTCATGAATGTCAACAATCTGAACCCTGATAGGCTGCCAACACTAAATCTTTGGCACTCTAAGGTTGCCTATAAGGGAGGACAGTTGTCAGAGTAAGAGGAGCAGAGTGGCCAGGGTGAGTGAAGGCATAGACTCGACTGCTGGAGCAAGATTGGCAATTGGTTCAGGAAGCACACAAAGGATCTATCCTCCAATTAATGTAAGCTTATCCATGTAATGCACTTTGGACTTGGTAGTTTTCTCCCACAACATGAATTCTCCATTGCTCACGGTCAGAGGTTGTGCACCAAACTGGCCAATACACAAAATTGCACCACAATTGTGCTGTCAGTGCAAACACTCTATACAGTAGGTGTGTGGGTGACTGGGTGTGTGCTCCCACATTCCTTCACTACAACACCCTACATGTCAGCACAGTGGGTGGGATACATCTGAAGTGTGTGTGACTTACCTCATCATCGTCAATAGGGTCATCAGCATCTGGGTTGGCTGAGGGAGAGAGATTAGGTCATATGACAATAGAGATAATACATACACATATGTACACCCGTACATGGGCATGTGCACAAACTGTAAGAGAGCTTTAAAGTGTTCTGAGTGGCTAGGTACCGACAAGCTTACTGTTCTGGAAAATTTACAAGACAATCAAAGGAACTGGACAAGATGCAAGTAGTTGCAAAGTACATAGGCATAGCCTGCCCCACTGTGACAGACAGAAAGTTGCCTTGTCAGGTAAATAAGTGTTATTTACCTTCTGTGATGAGGACCCAGGGAATACAGCTGAAATGCTAGGTTTTGACTTTATTGATTCCTACGTACATCTGCCCAGTTACTTGGATTGGGTGGTGAAGTACCCAGTGCAGTAAGCTACAATACACAGAGTAAGAAATCTCTATCTTGACACATCAAAACATACACAACTGATTGCTCTGTAGTGTCTCATGTACACAGATCTGCCTCCAAGCACTTCATCACGATTGTAAACTTGCAAAAAGATACATCTCTGCTACAGTGAAGTTACGTATGTTGGCTCAATGTGCCGATGGAGAATCAGATCGCATTGTTGTATACATAGTGTGTGCCTACAGCCCTTTTCCAACAGATGAATGAGAAAAAAGGCAAATTGTGACACTGCGACTGTGTTGTTCGTGAAGAGAAATACGGTGTCATGTCTTGGAACCGTGAGCATGATTGCTTCACTCTAGTTTTCCCACAGAGGTCCTACAATAACTACACATACTGTACATGTAGTTGTCATGCAACAGTTGCAGATTCTTTGAGTATGCGCTGCACTTCCCTGCCTACCATCGCAATGTCCTCTCTCGAGATGAAGGCTCTTCCCTGCTCTTACACTTCCATTCTTCTTCAGGCACTTGCGTAGTGCTATAGCTAACAATCCACCAATAGTGGTAGCTGCTATACACTAACAGTGTATAAAATAGCGGAAACTTTGGCAAGGATATAAATTTGGCAAGCCCCAAACTACTTGTCAAAATGCCAAATTTAAGCCCTCGCCAAATTTTCCTATACATAATAAAGTACATTCAACGTACAGGAAACCTCAACATTTGAAGTGATGACAAATTAATACATAATTAGTTTACAATATAAAAGCAAGGAGCTATAACGGGTATATAAAAGTGATGTTAACAGGATCAAGAAAAGTCTTGAAAACTGCTGTTTTAGCACTTAGCCTAGCTCTCACATGTGTAAGGCTGTGAGAATATATGTTTACATACAGTGTAACACTACAATGGGTGCAGAGATGTAGCCTATGGTGTCCTTACATTGTTTGCAGTTATAAGGCATTGTATGGCTGCATGTCCGTAATGACATCACATGCTCAATCAGGATCACTGCTTGCATCATTGCTACTGACTTGTAGACTCCGCCCCTTCCTCTGCTGGAGTAGGCCCTGCCTCGGCCACAACACTTTCTGGTATTATGTAATTGTACCTTTCTTCATATGCTATCATACCATCCAACTTCCCTTTTATCTCCTGGAATGTGGGCCTGGCATCTTTGTCTTCATTCCAGCAATCCATCATCATGGAGTAGCTGCAACAAAGATACAGATTTACAGATTCTATATATATGCCTGTATCTCCTTTATTATGTGTCAGAGTGTACATGTTGTAGGGTAGCAGCTTACATTTGATCTGGGCAACCTTCAGGGCATTTCAGCCTATAGCCTGCCAATATTCTGCTTGTTATAGCACTGACATCAATGTCTGAATATGGCTGCTCACCTACATGATTGTATAAGGGAATATACTCACATAATGGCCAATTGCAATACTCACTCAGACTATGAGCATACTTTGATTATAATTAGCTATACATGCATTATATGATGTACAGTACAGTATTGATACTCTGTTCATGCAGCGAGAACCAGATTGATCCACACAAGCAACTAACAGTAGAACACTGCTGTCCTACCTAGCTCACTGTATTGTGAGTCATTTCTTACACCATTGCTATGGTAATCAAACTTGCAAGCCAATGGCTGTTGTTTCCTATAATATATTATGCTGTCGAGTACACATCCCATTACGTATTTATATGTTCTATATTGTATGCATGTGTTTTAAGGAGTTATTCAGGCCTCATGGACCTCAGCCCTAAATGGTCTACCACATCACTATTAAAATACTTTGTAGAACAAAGGCATACAGTGACTCAAGAAGGGAATCACTCTACAGAGCACTGAGGAGTGACAGAGTTGTTTCCTAAGTTTCTTGATTGGTTTAGCCAGAGTGCAATAGCTTCAACTTCCTCTGGCCTTGGTTCTTTGTTCTTACGCATGCAGAATACACTGTATTACACATGCTTGTGTTCTCACCAGAGCTGAATATCTCCCACAAGCACACACCATAGGCCCAACTGCACAGCCAGGTAAAGAGAAATGGATGTAAGTTAGACGCAGTTACTTGTAATCCTACACTTGTTCAACACTTACACATCTGATCTTTCACTAAAATGCCCCTTAAGGAATACTTCAGGAGCCATCCAGCGAAAGGGTAATCGAGTTGTCATGGCAGAATAGTACTCCAAAGTCTCCTTTGCCAGTCCAAAGTCGCAGATCTTCAACAGCTCATTGTCACCCACTAAGACATTTCTACAAGCGAGGTCTCGATGAATAACTGCTTTTGCTGTTAGGAACTCCTGCAGAAAACAGCAATATCATATCAATGAAGGAAAACTAGCAGAAGACAGGGTCATGAGGGTTGGAAGGAAGCATGAGGTATGTAAACAAATTTAATGGTTGACCAGATAGTGGAGCAAGTGAAGGAGATGAAGTACCTTGGGGTAGCACTGGTTTCTCAAACCATAGACGCACGAGGGAACTGCATCTATGTTCAAACTGTGCTACATAGTGTTCCATTTACATAGGTAGCTGTGCAGCTCTATGTGTGCATACCAATTCAACACTCACCATTCCACTAGCAATCTGATATCCAAAGGAAGTGAACTTCTTAGTCTGCACCTTAATTGGACAGACAAGAGAAAGAAGATAGGAAATGAATAATGTGCTAATCAACTTTAGACTTGCCTCTACTCCTATCAGTGCTGGCAATTGTGGTAGTCTATAAATTTGTACTGATGTACAAGCATTGATTCCCTTGTGACCAGTGCTGTTGGCTACCATTATATGCTGCATATACAGTATGATCAAATATAATAGTAATCAAGAAAGTCTATGTGTTCACAAACTGATGTCACAACCAAGACTGTACTTATGATATATACGTATCCTGTGCTTATAATACACTGAATAGAGTACAAAACATGTACAGTGGTTTGGCAGCAATGTTAGAACTCTCTGCAAATGGTTACTGATTCACAAAACTAGTTGTTTATTTACAATTTAATTTGTGTACAAGTAGACTGTATGTATTTAACATCTACACCACTACCAAACACTCACATCAGTGGCTATTCTTGAAGCTCTGAGATAATCCTTCAGGCTCCCATTTGGTACAAACTGTAGAAGCAGCATCATTGGGAATGTGGTTGTGACACAGCCGATCATCTGGAGGATGTGAGGATTGTTAGCATCTGATACTTTCTTCATCACATCAATTTCGTCCATGAACATTTTTTCTTCTTCCACACTGCTGTTACCTGTGATGGCAACAAATTGTATTAAGTGCACATGTCATGTCATGCTTTGTACAGTGACGTGAAGTGCTAAGTCATTTGTAGCTAATTGTTCCAAGCAGTACTTCACTGGTGTCAAATAGATGATTCACTTACTTCGAAGCATTTTCACTGCAACAGTGCAATATGACTTCCCTTCAAACTCCATTTCTTGTCAGTGAGCATAGATCTTTAAGGACCTGGCAGTCAGTTTCAGCTGTCCTTTGAAGACCACCCCATAGCTCCCCTGACCCACTTCAGCTCCAATGTCAATCACACTTCTAGGAACCTCCCATTCACTGCTACCACCAGGTCCACCCTTTGCAGTTGGTTGCTGTGTGGTTACATTAGGCAGATTATCCAAAGAATACTGTGTTGATCCACAACAATGGGGATGAGAGCATACAGTAAAGGGAATGGTACAGTACAAGTTGGTTACACTTAAGAACTTTAGAAGACACATTACAAGATGAGGAACGAATGCTTTGAAATTGATGCTATGTGAATTAAATACTTTTGGCACTGTGTGTGCTATGTACATTTGCAATACTAGTACATTAAGCACTGCAGCTATTTCTTTGGCCACATGCACCAGGCACTTTTCAGAGGCAGCAGTGCACAACCTTTAAAGAAGGAAACTAATCATTAATAAAAGTTGTTGGTCGGAGCCCAGGGTTGGGGCACCAGCATAGATTGGCACAAGTTAGGTCAGGACATCTCATCCCATTCAGCTGACGAAGACCCTCATGTTAAAAAAACATCCCAAAATATATTTTCCATTTCTGCTGTGTGATTTGCTTGATACATCTTTGCCTTCAAGGTTGGTAACACTGCCTACCAGTAGCAGCAATCAAATGATAGCACACTTTTTTGAGAGTCAGGCTACTCTCAGTCAATCAATCAATTAATCAATTTGTGCGAACATATTCCCGAAATTGGGGGCTGTTCTTACAATAAGAATGCTAAGGATATTGTAGAGGCTCATAGTTGCGCTGATAATACAATGATACGAGACTCTTGAGCAAGACATAACTGATAATGATAAATCAATCAATTGCAGGACGTTTTGACCCGAACGTCTTTGTCAACTGTCATCCTGTACGCAGTTGACAAAGACCTTCGGGTCGAAACGTCCTGCATTTGATTGATTTATCATTATCAGTTGTGTCTTGCTCAAGAATCTCGTATCATTGTAAGAATACTAAAAATCATCGCTCCATCTTGTTCTGGGTCTTCCTCTGGGTCTCCTTCCCTCCACTTGCCCTCTCATCACCTTTTTGACTATACTGCCCTGGTTCTCCAACACTCTGTCTTCCCATTCTTCTCTCATCCTCTTCGCCTGTGCCACCACTGCTTCCTGCTTCAATCCTTTCCTTATCTCTTCATTCCTTACACAGTCTAATCTGGTCACTTCTGCCACTCCCCACAAAACTTTCATTTCCATTGCCTGCACTCTTGATTTATCTCTCTCCTTCAAAATCCATGCCTCACAACCATACACTAAGGTAGGTACCACAACCACACTATGTACTCTCAACTTGGCCTCTTTACTAAGCTCTTTGTTCCCAAAAACTGGTTCTCTCAGTGCCCCTACTGTTGTAGCCGCCATGCCAATCCTCCGCTCCAGTTCACTTTCCATCCCGCCTTCTCACTCAGCCTCACCCCAAGATATACCGTCTCCCTTGCTTGCTCTATCGTTACTCCCTCCACCTCTACCTTGCATTCCGTGTGATCTTTGCTAAATACCATAGTGTTGGATTTGCTCCAATTTATTGTTAGACCATGCCTCTTGATCGCTTCATGCAGTCCTTTGATGTTTGCAGACAGGTCTCCTTCAGTCTGTGCCACCACTACTGTGTCATCTGCAAACAACAAAATCTGTATGAGGCAGTTGTCTAGTGCCACTCCTCCTTGAACTCCTTCATTGCCTCCCTCACTACTCTGTTCAGAAAGATATTAAATAACCATGGCGATAATGGGCACCCCTGCCTTAGCCCCTGTTGTACACTGAACTCTTCTGACAGCTCTCCCTCCACTCTTACACATGCCTTACTCTCCTTGTGCAGTGCCTCAATGGATCCTAACAACCTGCCCACAATTCCATTCTCCCTCAGAGCGCTCCACAGATCCTCCCTCCACACTTTGCATATGCCTTCTCTAAATCAATAAATGCTGCAAACATCTTCTTTCCTATTTCCAAATGCTTCTCCACCAGCTGCCTAATGACAAAGATATGATCAATGCACCCTCTACCAGCTCTAAAGCCTGCTTGCTCCTCCAGCAGACGATTGTATGTCAGCTGCCTAACTCGATCACTCAAAATCCTAGCAAATAGTTTATCTGGTATGCTGAGAAGGCTGATCCCCCTGTAGTTCCCACATTTCCTTCTACTACTCTTCTTATGGATGGGCACAATGATAGCTCTCTGCCAGTCTACTCTCTATGATTATATATGCCACCATAGCTGCAGGTTACCAACACATCAACTAAAATGAATGGACTAAGTCTTGCATATGGCCATGGCAGATTTAACTGTAGGCTTTGCTTGAGTTGGATGCAGCTTTGAACATTGCTGAAAACACTTCCATTACCATAATGTGCACGAACTTGTGCCATTATTATGAATAGCTCTTTTTGCATTAAAATTTAAGCAACTGTAAAAATTAACACAGTAGAGTTTGAACTAGTTGGCAATGGAAGTGCCATTTTTGGTGTAATCTATGTATTTCCACATTTATGGTGGGTTAGAATACTACGCCATGTAATGATCGCTTTCTACACATATCACTTGTACCTCAGTATCTGCTTGCCCAGAGGTCATGGCATCCACTGGAGCCAAAGAAACCATTCTGAAGTGGTGAGGTGTCAAATAGGACCATGCAAGACAGAATTTATGACATACAAGTAGAATTATCCATGAATATGCACCTTCTACATGTGCATGCAATACTCACTGATCACTCACTACTGCATGATGGCTAACAGTACAAATGAAATACTATGCCTATCTGAAAATGAATATTAGTAGTGCTAGTGTAACGCTACATTTTTGTACAAATTTGTGACATGC
Organism: Ianthella basta; assembly: GCA_964019415.1. Classification (NCBI taxonomy): domain Eukaryota; kingdom Metazoa; phylum Porifera; class Demospongiae; order Verongiida; family Ianthellidae; genus Ianthella; species Ianthella basta. Next base: position 2,513,333 of record OZ025889.1, on the reverse strand, counting down.
CATTTTTCACTTTTTATGTAGCTATATATGTATGGATTAAGAATGAGACTAAATTAGACAACAAAACATCATTTTGTACTCTGCATATGTAAAATAAATGTGGGTAGAAAGTCCATAATATAAACCTCAGCGTCATGAGATAACATATACATCAGCATACTGTTCATACTATATGCCGATGGAGTTATTCTGTACCTCTCAGCCTGCTGCCTTGACGAACGTTTTGATCTGAGACAGATGCAGGCAATGATCGACACACATGCTCCTACTGCAGGAAAATAGAGCCAATATTACAGAGACAGTACATCAGAGGGGCCGACAAAGATATGGTCAGAATAGCAGACAACTACCACATAAAACTGCAGAAATACAAGTGCTTAATGGAGAGCCAGAATCATGCTACCCAGCTGGTTTATATTCTTGCACATTTTCATTATGCATCCAGGTACCAGTACTGTATGAATTAAGGTAGTACTTCACTTAATATGAAGTTTATAGTTAACTTCCTTTTGCCAATTCCCAGCCCTCTTCTAGCTTTGGCTTCAGTATTCAGTGACTCAGTGACAACTTGACATCCAGTTCTAATAATGTCTTTGTAATACTGCCACACAAAGTAATCACGCTGTGGAAAATGGACCATCTGATACGAATGCCAACAGACATTGGGAATTTTAGTGACTGCTGACAATGTGATATAGGTAATATTTAGGAAAGGAAAGGCACTACTGACTAAGCACCAACCAGGACCAATCTCTTCACTTGATACAACCTGTGCAGCAGTTACCCACTGTAACGTAGGATGTGTACTACATTATACCTGCAGGCCATTAATCACCCTTAACAGTTGCAAATGCCCAGCTATTGTCAACTACTTACTCTAGCTTACTGTAAGCACACACTTCACTGACTGCTGACACTTCACCTTTGTGTAAAGCTGCAGTATTGCTCATTGAATTTCCTGTTTGATACTACCAACACAGCTATGAGCATCTTCAATAATACACAACTACGTAAGGTGAGTTTGAAGTATAGGCACCAATCACCTAATTAGCAAGTGCAGACTCATCTGAGAGGTATACATCAAGTGGTATATGGAATTACCTGGTGTTCGGCAGATGTGGGATGAAGACGATTGACGATGTTTGTATTTCCTACCAACTAGTATTGCAATCACTGCTGCAAGTATCAGTAGGAGGCCTAGGACTACAGCCAAAACTGAAATTGCTATAATATTACTTGATTTTGATGGATTCATAGGTATTGATGAATTCATAGCTGTGGGACAGAAAGGAAGAGAGCAGTGAAGTCATCAATGTTTAGCAGCACAGAATACATCGCATAGGCTAGGACAATTAACTCAATAGGTATCATACCTGATCCACCTGGGCAGATTGGAGTTTCAGCGTTGCTCACATTTCGTGAACACACCGTGCTGTCACTAGTAGCACAGTTATACTGATAGCCATCATTTTCATCTAATCTGCTCTGATAATTGCACTGTAGTACTAGTCCCTGCAGTATGCTCTGAGAACCTTCCATCTCAATGTACCCACAGGGTTTGATGATTGGTCTGTACAATTGCTCGCTAGGTTCTGTAAATATAAAGTGCAGAGCATCAACTGCAGTAAGATTTCCAACTTCAACTGTGTAAGCAGTTTCCTGGTGATGTCCTTGATTACAACAAGTAGCTATGAAAGATAGCTGTGGACACAGGGAATGCACAAATGAACAGTGACAAATTAGGCAGTATGTGGATGTGGAGCTGTCTGCTGTGTAAACACATGACATTGTACAACGTTGCCTGCTAACAGTGAGCTTACCTGACAAGTGTCACCAGAGGAATCGCAGGGTAGATAGGCAAGATCAAGTTTACAGTACCCTTCCTGATAGGTATTTCCGCTTGTGGTAGCATTGACACACTCTGTCAAGTTACGGCAGATTGCATACCGAAGTACTGTGTCATTGGTGTGAATACTTAGCGTAAATGCACTGCTCATTCCAAATGAAACAAGCACCTGTACAAGGAATTGAAGACATTCTGATTTATCTATAATAGAGCTTGGTACATAGATGTAGTGGTGCCGTTGTACACAAAAGCAATACATTGATGATTGGCCATGGAGATATATTGATGTTATGATGCTTCTTCTTTTACTAGTACACGTGTCTCAAATTTGGTATACTTTATTACGCTAATTAACATGTGTCCTGCATCCTCATCACTTACGTATGTATTATTAGGACAACTTTCAGAGACATTATGATCAGAGAGAGGCATAGCTATACAACAACTCATTGGCTATAGGAGCAGGCAATTTAAATACCTCTGCTCTGTAAATAATAATGTCATAATAGATTTCATAATCCTCAGCGACACCTTCAACTGTTCACCAAATGAACATTATACTTAATTTAACAGTACTAATACCAGCACTGGTTATAGTACGTATATACCGTGCACTTTATCTATACATGCCCTGGGCTGTTGATTCCATAAACCCAGACAGGCCACCACTTTATCTTCAAGTGATTATAAGACTTAGTGCATGCTTTTCTGTATTGCAGCCAAAGACTAATTGTGACATTTCTATAATATTTATGCAAGTGAAGTAACCTATTGTTAAGACATACCATGTACATGCCCTAGCTTGTCATTATCTATTGTCAGTGTATCTTAGACCAGGCATCCTCACTTACCAAGGAAGTTGCAAGAGACAGGAGAAGCAATGCAGCCATTGGCACTGTAAGTATGTGGAGATGTACTCTACTGAATACAGCTGAAGAGCTGGAACTCCAGCAGTACCACTACACAACCTCTGGACTAATTATTCTCTTGGGTTCTGTTCAGCTTTCTCACAGCCAACATTCAGACAGGCACTAGAACTACACTACAGCAGTTTAAGAATAGTTTCCTTAAAGGGAGTGCCGATGCATGACTTGCTTCAGTAGTGCCACCGTATCATCAATCACAATTCAGTAGCTCTGCAGTTTCATTCCTAATCAGAGCGACACTCATGTTATATCACATCAACCATACATCCTTGTTCATCTCAGCCACTCATGATACACAGAAGCAATGCAATATGCACAGAAATAGCAGTTATACATGTCGGTGATGGTCTGTGAAGTCACTTGATGTACTTGTCCATGAACTTCTTGTGAAACTCTGACCGAATGGTATCATTAATGAATGCTCTCTCCTACAGGTGGCAAACAATAAAAGAAAAACTAACACAAGAAAAGATACGCAATCACACTTGGGATGATGTAGTGGACAGATACCACCACGTTTAGCAAAAGCAGATTGGGTTGATCTAGAAGATACGTATACTGATAACAAGTACAAAGTATTGACCAAACAGCTATCTGCTCTTTAAACAATGTTTTCCTGAAAGGATTGGACTATTATCCCCAGAACACATGTGACTCCCCCAATGGTACTCTCATACAATGACAGCCGGTATCATCTGAATAGTGAGTGCCTTTAGTTGTTTTAAACAAGAGATGCTCATAGTTGCTTGCCAATCTTTCGTACCCAAGGAGAAGATGCAACTTGGTCACTAGTGAATGTTTTCACTGAAGATTATAAATCTTTCATTGAGAACACTATTTGGCTGTTGCAAGTGCCCAGACTTCCGTTATAGAAAGTTACTCCATTACATCCCACAGCATTTGAACTGAGATTAAGCATCAACCATGTAGTGTATGAGCATTCTCTTCTACGGACATGTACTTTTGATAGCAGCTACAAATGTACCTTCGATTGGTAATACCAAAGCTTTGGAAATGATGAAACAACAAACGTCTTAAAAGTGGCTACCTCTTCCATCACCGATTGTCTGCCATCTTGCCTATGACATCAGACAGTGCTATTACTATTAATAGACTACATATACACATTAGCTGTCAGCTTCATAGTCACATACCTTATTGCGATCATCGTCCCTAGCACAGTTCTTGAAAATGACATCATCATCCCACCTGCAGGCAGTGAAGGAAAACAGGAAATGCTCAGATGCATCCACAAACTAATTGAACGCACATGATTCACCACTTAAACTCTATCAGGTAAGTACATCTCTAGCTAACAGCAGATCTGTGAAACCAAAGGATATCCTACATATTGCATGCTGTCTCTACACAGCCCATATGAACAACTACATAAGATTTCATGATACCAAGTAGATGTTAATAACACTTAGCAACTCAGGCTAGCACCTTTCTGCTTTCACTAGTCCTCAGTCCTGCCCCTTATATGGCAGGCTAAGCACTGTAACTGTCACTAGTAAGTCATTGCTATGGTAACCATTGCAGCATACAGCAATCCCTACCTTCGCTTCACTTTAAAGGAGGTCTTGGCATTCAAAAGTGGGTTCCCCTTAAGCAGGTTTTCAGTACGAATTCGTTCCTCCTCCACTTTCTTCTCTTCCTCCTGTCATGAAGTCACACAACAATTATATACACACTCATGTAGACTGCAAGCACACACAGAGAGGGAGAGAGGGAGAGAGAGAGAGAGAGAGAGAGAGAAACCACACCTTTTGTGCCTGTTCCTCTGCCCTTTCTCTCTTTATCCTCTGTAGCTCCTTCAGTAGCTCAGCAGTGTCATCTTCATCACTACACACCAAACAGCAGCCATGGAAAACATTACACACATGCACACACACAGATTCGCAGATACACACATACACACACTCAGGTCATGGACAGTGTTACTATATATGCTACAAGTTCTAACTGTGTGGTCACAGTAGAGCACCCACTACAGCAGGCCAACACATGGGTCTGGTTACACCACACAGTTCATCTTTCTATTGGCTAAAATTATCATTCACCAGCTAAAGCTCTACACAACAAGGTCCACAGCATTCAAACTAACAAACTATGTTTAGAGCATTTTTAGACCATACGTAGGGTACTCAAATACACAACTGCAAAGGCAGAGGTGCACTTGTCTCTTCCAAAGATGGTGCTGCCTCTCCAAGGAAAGGGAGAGGCACATAATACTGTACCACTGCATGCATGCCACTCAACCATTCACACAGTCTACCTGTCCTCTTCATCTTCATCCTAAAAGAGACAAAGAAAGGAGAGAGGAGAAAGATTATCATACATGAACAGTGACACAATACTACATTAGTTAAAGTGCACCTATAGGCGTAGCATAGGGAACAGACCTCGTGACATCACCTAACCAGCAATCACCCTTTTGAAGTACAAGTGTGTACATGTGATCATTGTGATTCGCATTGTGTTGGCTGCTCCAAGCAATGGAGAAAGACAAGGATGCATTGTTCTAGCACATAGATGAGGATTGGCAGAAGTAGTGAAAAGCTAAAACTGCGTAAGATACGTACATGAGAAGGGTTTCTGGCAGCAATTTTTAGGGCAAATTTGACAGAAGGCAGCTGAGAAATGGCCCTATTTGTTGCAGACGTTTCCTAACGGGGATGTTCACTGAATGTCAACAATCTGAACCCTGATAGGCTGCCAACGCTAAATGTTTGGCACTCTAAGGTAAAGAGACTGTCTACAAGCCAAGACGGTTGTCAGAGGAAGAGGAGCAGAGTGGCCAGGGTGAGTGAAGGCATAGACTCGACTGCTGGAGCAAAATTGGCAATCGGTTCAGGAAGCACACAAAGGATCTATCCTCAAATTAATGCAAGCTTATCCATGTAATGCACTTTGGGCTTGGTAGTTTTCTCCCACAACATGAATTCTCAATTGCTCACTGTCAGAGGTTGTGCACCAAACTGGCCAATACACAAAACAGTACCACAATTGTGCTGTCAGTGCAAACACTCTATACAGTAGGTGTGTGGGTGACTGGGTGTGTGCTTCCACATTCCTTCACTACAATACCCTACACGTCAGCACAGTGGGCGGGAAACACCTGAAGTGTGTGTGACTCACCTCATCATCGTCTATAGGGTCATCAGCATCTGGGTTAGCTGAGGGAGAGAGATTAGGTCATATGACAATAGAGATAATACATACATGTATGTACGTACGTACGTACACCCTATCCCTTTATCACAGACACTAATGGCTAAACTCACCCAGCTGTGCAGGAGGATCGTGTTTGGGCTTCTTCGCTGCTGGGATTGAACTGGTCGATTCTGCAAGTGCAGGAGAATGGAGTCATGAGTGCAAAGGTATGCACATATGTGGTGGGTGAGGTCAAGTTAGATAATGAGAAATAAACAAACTGACACAGTCATCGAGACTCGCTGCTATAGGAGTAACAAGTGATGTTGCACAAAACTGAGCAGAAGTTACAGACAGTTTAAGCTTTGTCTGTCAGTCTAACAGCTGACTAATATTGATTCATCAATCAGTCTACTGACTATTGCAAATAGAGTTTGACACATATTCAAGGATCTGTTCCAACTGGTTAGCGATTTAAGATTGTCATTTGTTGTGCACTGAGTGCATCACTTCAATGGAAAATGGACATACAGTGTCAACAACAGCCACCTGTGGTCCAGTTATATCGGGCATTTAACAGCCATTTATAGAGAGGTGGCTGCATGCTGATGTGTGATGCAATGTATTAAAGCCACATAAATGCCATTTGCGCAAGGTATGCTGGCTACTTTAGGGGAGTGGCTGCCTTACTGTGACTATCTTCCAAGTAGAGGCACACCTCCCATGTGGAAAGCCAACCCCATCATATGTACCTGTAAAGGCCCGTCCTGTCCTCTCTCTCTGCCGCTGGTCCCTTGCCTCCTTCTCCTTACGCTCCAGGCTGTGCTTGTAGTCCTTAGATCGTAGTTCATCTACAGTGTCCTGACCATGTTGACTGCAAGGTATATAGAAGAACAAAGCATTAGTGGCATCACTATTCCACAAATAACACTTACACACACACACACAACACACACACATGCACACACACACAAACGCACGCACATGCGCGCGCGCACACACACACACACACACATACGCACGCACACACAAACGCACGCACACGCGCGCGCGCGCACACACACACGCACAACACACACACATACGCACGCACACGCACACGCACGCACACACACACACACACACACACACACACACACACACACACACACACACACACACACACACACACACACACACACACACACACACATAGTAAAACATATACAAGCGACGGATATCGCAAGCGACCAATACTGACCAGTGCCGGCCTATGCCCTACAGCTCACCGGTACTTTAGTTTTGTATGAGAAGGCAGGTCCCGACTAGAGTACTGTTTCGATAGAGCAGAAAGATCATTCTCTCCCTTTCCACTCCCCCCTCGGGCTGGGTCAAACGTAGGACGCGCCGCTGTAGTCATCCTTATATTCTACTACCGAAGTTCAACTGATCAGTGAGTCGTTCAGTGAGAGTTTGGGTCAGTCCGCCATTTTCTTGCAAAGCCACGCCCACACAATGCGTTTATATAAACGCCCAGCTCTAATGCGCTAGAATGCGCGAGGTGTGTAAAGCTGCTAACGGCTTGCAGAATCACCGAGAGAAGTGAGCCTGGACAGGATGCAAAGTATTGTATTGGTTTTGATCAGCGCTTTTTCCTGCGTCAGCAGCACTCCCTTGACGTGTAGCAAATCGGTGGATTACTTTTCCACGGTGATCGATACTACACTTCTGTGGCAGAGCCCGTCCGTCGCTCCAGGTAAGTAGTTCACAGCTGGTGAGCATGTTGGAACAACAATAGGTCACTGTCTCTCCCTCCCTCAGATGGTGTCTGCAGCCTTTCTTCAACTTGCTGCTCGTCGTCAGCCATCGCTGCATTGAAAGTCATTACAAGCAACAGCTATAGAGCCCAAGTGTCCGCTCTGACTTCAACTGCAATAGGGTCTTGCTTTAGCGGACAAGTGGAAGGTATGTTCTGATAGTTTTCAATACCTTGTGTAATGCGATAGCATCACGTGGGATAAGTTACTGTAACTGTATTGATGATGTTAGTCCCAGGACCCTGTAGTACACCCATGCATGCAGTGCTGGTGTATTAGTGTTGTTCGTATAATTTACATGCACTGCTACCACACGCAGTGGTGGACTAGTGGTACACAACAAACATGTCATGGCAATTCATTTAGCCCATATGAAAGCTCTGCTAGCCTACAACTTCATGAGGAAATGACATAAGTGCTACCCACTCTCACTTCAGTGTAAATTCATCACTTGTGTATGTACATAAGTGCATCTTCATTCCAATGATTATCACATGAAGTATTCAGTGATGTCAAATTAACAGCTCATGAACAACAGGAAACACTGTAGTGGTTTCAAGAGGCTTTGCTGTACTGGAATACAGTTAACACAAGACATGGACATGAGATGAGACTTGCGTTGATATGCGTAGAATGTATTGGGCTAGCTAGTCTAAGACAAGATTAAAACTGAAGTTAGTTATCAAGAAATTAAAAATGCCACAGTCATGTACCAAACAGCTTAGAGTGGAACTTAGAAAATGTACCTCAAACTTTGTTCATTTGGTTTGCTGATTTAGTGATAATCTTATTCGATCAGTCAGTTGCCCCCACTTTGTGGTCTAGGAGGGACATACATCTGGCACTCCTGCCTTACCTTCATTGCTGTATCTCAAAATGTCGATGTCTCTGCTCTTATCAGTCTATTCCTGTACCATTAGTTATCAGTGCGGTGCTACATGCTCACGCCTACCACTTGCAGACATGTATCTGTATCTGCTAGTATTGTCTAAAACTCTCTGTCAAGCTGTCCCTGGCATTGTACTGCTTTGCTCGGTCCTCTTCCCACCCATCCAGACACAATTGCCAGATTTATCATGACAGAAAAGGCATCTATGAGGTTGAAAGCACAGCTATTTCTGGGAACATACTATACCGATGAAGTGGGTCTGATCTTTGATGGATTTGTGAACAGCGCAGGAGATATCATGTTGGGAAGGGAGCCTGTTTGTGGTCTGGAAGAGCTGATCCCTGACCTTGCCTTCAATGTGTTCTGGCCATTTGCACAACAGCTATTTTCAGATCTTCGTACAGCCAGCACAGAGTACCAGGAGTGTGCTAAGGAATTTGTGAATGATCACTACAGTGACATTATTAGTGAGCTACGGCGGGGATTTGAGCAACGCCTACTACGTGTTGTTCGCCTACTCAAGTACAGAAATGCAGCCCTGAATGCTCTGTCTGCGCTTGAAAGTGAAGAGCTATCCCAGATCTGCATCAGTGATCTGGTTGCTATGCAGTATTGTGATGGCTGTAGTGGTCTGCATAGTGAGTTATCAGTACCTTGCCTCTCAGAGTGCAAGTTTGCCATGGGGACTTGTCTTGGGCCGTATCAAGAACTATCTGACATTATCAATGACTGGACACAGTATGCTGAGGAGTTATCTGTGAACATCAACACCTTCAACCCTGACTTGATGTTTTCAAGCTTTCCCTGGACTGTACTGGACATTGTTGCAGATTTGACTGTCCAAGGGTCAACTGTAAAGTCACAGGTATGACTACATATGTAATTTAAGATAGATATCTTGTAGTATATGAACCTCGACTATTAAGAATTATACACCGGGACAAAATTTGAAAGGTGTCAAATCTATGTACATATGTATCTGTATAAATTCTGCATGGATGCATGCACAATGCATGCATTTGGCTACAGCAAAGATTCACACTGCTTAATTTTGACCTCTTGAGTGATGCTCTCATTCCATGATCTTCATTTAGATGGATGACCGCTGTGCAAGCACAGACAGACAGAAGCGTAACACGGAAAGTCAAGGCCTTGTGCTGAGGCTACCAGACAGCACTGCTATTCGCAACAAGAGGCAGTCTGATGACAGTCTTCTTTCTGCTTTGCAAGAAGAGGTAATCTGCCTGACAAACCTGCTCTCCTCTCAGCGCCCTGAAAACTTGACAACATCCCTTTGTATGAATGCTACAATTGCTGCTCCATGTGACAACACTGCAGTAGTAAACAGGTGAGGGGTTGACTAGCTGGAGATAGGTAGCACAGTAAACTGTTAGTCATGCATCTCCTTCACTGAGTGTGCTAAGTGTTGTACCTGAAAAGGTGTAATGGTGTTTTACATGGAGTATTTGATGGCTTTGTAAACCACAGAAACTTACCACTACAGTTGAGTGATCCCCTGATCAGTGCAGTGCGAGATCTTAATTGGCAGAGAAAGTACATCTTGGCTATGCTGTTTCGGTGTGAGGAAGATCAACATGGACCGTGTCCTAATGTGTCGGACTACTGTTGGGAGCCACCAATTCCACCCACCCCGACTGCCACTACATCATCTAATTCTCCCAGCACAACCGTGGTACACTCATCACCAACTAGTACTGCATCACCAACTAGTACTGCATCACCAATTAGTTCTACTACTGCATCCCTGCCCACCACCACACCACCTCCACCTTGCACATATGCGAACACAGGAGAAGAGCCACAAGGTAAGAAGCACTAAAGTTAGCCCCTCTAGTGGGATTTTGTTTTTGCTGGTCAGATTTGAACTTGAGTGGCTGTCACACTGCATACATACAATTTCTGCAGCTAGTGTAATCTCCAGATGTGCTACTATCATGTCATCATGTCTACCTCTATTTACTTTCGTATGTAGATCAAGATGGAGCTGGACCAGATGGTGGCTGCGTACCAACCACCTCCAGTCCAAGCCCATTGCCCACCGTGCCATCGGTAGCTGGGCGCACGGGAGATGGAGTTGCCATTCACAGCAGTTGTTGTTTGACTGTTCTACTTATGCTACTGTCAGCAGTGCTCATCAGGGCTGCTTGAGACTATACCAACTCCTCACTCTATACATGCTGGGTCAACGTTAGCCTCACTTCATTTTTCTACGCTCACCCTGTAATTACGTGGATCTTATTGTAAAATGCATGACTGCAGTCTGTTGTTATTTAATCAACCATGCCCATACTGATCGATAATCTCTGGCCCCAGCGGCTTAAGTGGGTGTTAGCTTTCTCCTGTAGTTGTATGCATGTCGCGGGATCCACTGCATGCACGCAGGGTATGACGTCATTTACAATGGCGGCAGGCGGTTCTATCATGGATGCGCACCCGTCCCCCGCTAGGAGGAAAAGTAACACCAGAGGGAAAGGAGAGAACACTGCAGGTATCTTGTCGGATAGCGGCGGTGTTATAATGTCGTTTTAATACTGGTGTGGCTGTACTGTTTGCAGACACACGCGTGCATCATTTTGTGATGGGGCGTTTCACCTGCAGCTGGAGATTGCCTTGTTGCATCCATCTGTATACATTGTGTCCCGCTCCAGTAGACTAGTCTAGCTCGCGCCCTCAAAGTCCTCGCTGACTGACGTAAACTTGTATACTGAATAGTTGCCAACACAGAACGGTGTGCAATATTAAACTCTACATCCACACAAAATTAAATATCTCCATCATGTCCACAGTCCTGTGGTATACTCGCGATAAAGTGTTATGATTGTACTCACCCAAGCCAGTTCACTAACCTCCCCTCACTGATATCCTTGGCCTAAGATGCAACCCTACGTCTCCTCCATGCAGCCCTGCGCTCCCCACACCGCCCTCCCAGCACCACCAGTAGTCTCTCCAGCTGTGTGATTGAGTTCAACCCCGCCCCTACCCTGTATGGACAGGGCTTTTACCGCATAAAGTCCCCTGAGCCATCCACCCCTGGGAAGCCTGCCTCAGGCAGGCCCTACAGCAGACAGAGTGGTGAGGTCAAGGTTCATGACAGCATCATGTGTGTTGCTTGGCAAGGCCTCATCTCTATCACAGTTCTTGAAATTGAGCCTACTGTGCCATCTTATTTGTTTGTACAGTAGTTGTGTATGCCTCGTGCAGAAATTCGCAATTGAGTAATTTACTATCCATCTAGGCCGTCCGTGGGTTATTTAGCGGGGATGGGAGAGACCCCTCCCACACAATTAATTGAATGAGCCTGGGTACGAGACTTCATTCACCACATGATGCTCCCCATGCCAGCCTAGCCATACATACGTACATACATACATACATACATACATACATACATACGTATTACCTCTCCCTCTCTGTAGACCATGATGGATTGATGCGGGCCAGTAGTAAGGAGGGAAGAAGTGGATCAGGTAGCACTTACCTTCTCTCCCGCACTAAACGTCAGACAACTCACGAGCTACTCAGCTCACTGATGGGTGACCACATCATCTTCTCAGAGTCTACCACGATGCCCGGTGTCCCCATTGTGCTGCGGCCTGCTGAGGAGAGGGCAAAGAACCCAGAACGACTCAACTTGGATAGGTCAGTAACTTTTGCTAGCCAAAGTTTAGCAACAGATAATGCTGACTGTGGATAAGCTGCTTGTGTGTGTGTGTATGTGTGTGTGTATGTGTGTGTTTGCATGTGTGTGTACATGACATTGTGTGTGTGTGCCTGTGTGTGTGTGTGTGTGTGTGTGTGTGTGTGTGTGTATGTGTGTGTGTGTGTGTGTGTGTGTGCCTGTGTGTGTGTGTTGTGTGTGTGTGTGTGTGTGTTGTGTGTGTGTGTGTGTGTGTGTGTGTGTGTGTGTGTGTGTGTGTGTGTGTGTGTACATACATACACATGTATTGTATGCATATATTGGCCCTATGTCTGTGCACAACTACCAGTACCCTGATCAAAAGTCATCCCCCACAGCCGGTAACATGCGAGTGCCTCCTGTACTTGCAGACGCAACCTGATGGTGTGCCCCATCCTGGAGGGGGAGGAGAGGCTGCGTCTCCTCAACCTGCAGCACAACTCAATCCGGCACATAGAGAACATTGGCCACCTCAAGCGTCTGGTGTTCCTGGACCTCTATGCCAACTGTATTGAAGGGATATGCGGTATAAAGGATCTTGTCTCCTTGCGGGTCCTCATGCTTGGCAAGAATAGGATCCAAAGGGTCAGTGGGCTGGAGACGCTGACCAAATTGGATGTACTGGACCTCCATGGGAACAAGGTGTGTGTGTGTGTGTGTGTGTGTGTGTGTGTGTGTGTGTGTGTGTGTGTGTGCGTGTGTGTCCTTGTGTGTGGTGATCTTAGCATGGACATTATCCTTTGGTAGTTCACTTACAGTATGAATCACACTTGAATGTGTACGTATAACGTTTGTGTGTTCCCTGTTTGTGGTGTTGTGTCCTTGTGAAAGCCAGGTGCAGGTGAGCTTATAGTTCAGTGATAGACCAACATTTGTTGTAGTTTGTTTTAATTTGTTTTTCAGTGAGCACATGTGCCACACCTCATCCAGCTGTGACAATTCCCTTATTGTGTCTGTGCAGATCTGTGATGTCTCTGGTCTGGGCCACCTCTCTCACCTCCGTGTACTGAACCTAGCCGGGAATGAGATCACTGTGGTGTCGGGGCTCTTTGGACTGCAGTCGCTGACAGAGCTCAACCTGAGGAGGAATAGGGTCAGGCAAGTGGTAAGCGTTTATGGGGGAGCTTGGAAGCAAGGGACAGTTGGGTTAGGCTGTACGTATGTGGGATGTACAAGGTCCTTTGACCTGTGGTGTATGCACACAATGTGCTCCAGGACTACTGTGCGTACAGTGTGTTGGTTAAGGCAGACTGTGTGCCTCCATGTTTCTGAGTTGCATCATGACTTGCTGGCTCTGTTCTATCTTTGGTTTTTGCAGTTTGATTTGGACCAGCTGCCGTGTATGCAGAGACTGTTTCTCAGCCACAACTTGATTCATGAGTACGCCACCATCCCTTGCAGCGCACTGTCTCTTGCAGTTATGCTACACATGTTTATGCCTTATTATTCAGTGCCCTTCAACTCTCTCCTCTCCATCTCTTCATCTCTCGTCCCTATGTCATTGTCTTGCCTTCTCTCTGGCACTCTGTCTCTCACCTCCTCCTCTCCTTCACCTCCACATTCTTCCCTCCCCCTCTACTCCCTTCCCTTTCCTCTGCTCCACCCAGATGGGAAGACATCCAGTGCCTCTCCTACAGCAGGTCCATCACAGAGCTCTCCCTAGATAGCACTCCCTTCTCTGTCAGAGAGCCAGCCTACCGACTCACAGTGCTCAGGAGCATGCCTCACCTACACCACCTCGACATGATACCTGTATCGGTAAGTATGCTAAGGTTGTATACATGACACAGGGGAACTTGTCTAAAATGATCACTGTGTTAGGCAGCCACCTCTCTAAAACAGCTAGCCTATGTATGTGGCCCCAAATAGCACTAAAGCATCAAGCGATCTATGTACTGTATGTATGTACACCTGTAGAGCAGCCACCTCTCTATAAATGTCAGTTAGAACTGGCTCACAGGTGATTGCCTCAAACAGGTTCCAATGTACGTATAATTTACTGTACATGCATGGAATGGATTGTGTTTCATGTAGCACTGTTTGATACTTTGTATGGAATGTCCATTTGCTATGGCCTATCTCAGGTGCTCTCCTGCATAAATCCTGCTCTCGAACCACACTGTTTACTTGTACCTGCTTAAGGTTGATTTTGGCAGTCCAAATTGCTACTTACTGTAATTTTGCACGTTCCCTTCCTAACCACTGCTACAGGACGAGGAACAGTTCACTTTGGCAGAGATCAGGAGGAATGAGCAGACCCTTCTAAAGGAGAAGGAACACCTTGAGCGCATGAAAGAGAAGCGAGACAGCACTATAGCTAGGATACGCAGGCAGTGGGAGAGGTGAGGAAAGCACCAGCTAACACACACACAGGGCTAGCACACCTGACGTGGGTTCTTTCTCTAAAGGGGTGGGAGGAAGTGTTTGCCCCCTACTTAGATCTCAAGCTCTGTTTAGCAACTCTGTCAAACATGCTAAACCTTTCCAGCCATAAATCTCAGTTTGCTTACAGAAATATATCTCATTCTGACAAAATGTAATATGTAATAGCAAAGGTAAATTTATGACTATGTGTGTATGTATGTAGTTGTGTAGTACATATCTACAGTATACCTACTGTACATAACTGTATAGTTACCTGCTGTACGTACCTGAAGTGAGAGCATGTTATTCCATGATGTGGGCTGGTGTGAAAGTAGACCACCTTAGTGATAGCATGACTAACAAATACCAGAACATGGTTACATTGTGCACTACTATACAGCTGTTAGTAGTGTCACTGTGCACTGCTACACAGCTGTCAGTAGTGTCACTGTGCACTGCCACACAGCTGTCAGTAGTCTCACTGTGCACTGCTACACAGCTGTCAGTAGTGTCACTGTGCACTGCTACACAGCTGTCAGTAGTGTCACTGTGCACTGCCACACAGCTGTCAGTAGTGTCACTGTGCACTGCTACACAGCCGTCAGTAGTGTCACTGTGCACTGCTACACAGCTGTCAGTAGTGTCACTGTGCACTGCCACACAGCCGTCAGTAGTGTCACTGTGCACTGCCGCACAGCTGTCGGTAGTGTCACTGTGCACTGCTACACAGCCGTCAGTAGTGTCACTGTGCACTGCCGTCAGTAGTGTCACTGTGCACTGCTGCACAGCTGTCGGTAGTGTCACTGTGCACTGCTACACAGCCGTCAGTAGTGTCACTGTGCACTGCCACACAGCTGTCAGTAGTGTCACTGTGCACTGCCGCACAGCTGTCAGTAGTGTCACTGTGCACTGCCGCACAGCTGTCAGTAGTGTCACTGTGCACTGCCGCACAGCTGTCAGTAGTGTCACTGTGCACTGCCGCACAGCCGTCAGTAGTGTCACTGTGCACTGCCGCACAGCCGTCAGTAGTGTCACTGTGCACTGCCGCACAGCCGTCAGTAGTGTCACTGTGCACTGCCGCACAGCTGTCAGTAGTGTCACTGTGCACTGCTACACAGCCGTCAGTAGTGTCACTGTGCACTGCCGCACAGCTGTCAGTAGTGTCACTGTGCACTGCCGCACAGCTGTCAGTAGTGTCACTGTGCACTGCCGCACAGCTGTCAGTAGTGTCACTGTGCACAGCTACACAGCCGTCAGTAGTGTCACTGTGCACTGCCACACAGCCGTCAGTAGTGTCACTGTGCACTGCTACACAGCTGTCAGTAGTGTCACTGTGCACTGCCACACAGCTGTCAGTAGTGTCACTGTGCACTGCTACACAGCCGTCAGTAGTGTCACTGTGCACTGCTACACAGCCGTCAGTAGTGTCACTGTGCACTGCCACACAGCTGTCAGTAGTGTCACTGTGCACTGCCACACAGCTGTCAGTAGTGTCACTGTGCACTGCCACACAGCTGTCAGTAGTGTCACTGTGCACTGCCACACAGCTGTCAGTAGTGTCACTGTGCACTGCCACACAGCTGTCAGTAGTGTCACTGTGCACTGCCACACAGCTGTCAGTAGTGTCACTGTGCACTGCTACACAGCCGTCAGTAGTGTCACTGTGCATTGCTACACAGCTGTCAGTAGTGTCACTGTGCACTGCCACACAGCTGTCAGTAGTGTCACTGTGCACTGCTACACAGCCGTCAGTAGTGTCACTGTGCACTGCTACACAGCCGTCAGTATCAATCTACTGTGCTAGTTTTTGTGTTGTCCTGTGTAGGTTACAAGATGGCTGCCTGCTTCAGAGCAGCAGTGTCTCCTCCCTGACAGATGCAGCAGGTATCAGCAGTAGCAATGTGGGGAGCTCCACCAGCATGGCAACTTTGGCCACTCACAGCCCCAGCACCACTACAGTGAAGGGTCCAAGTGTGACCCAGTCCAGGTAGGCTGTCATGAGCCTCTGGTATGAAGGTAGTGTGGCATGCAAGGAAGGTAGCTTGGTGGAATTAGCAAAAGCAGAGAAAGAGAACAAGTCCTGCTACAATCAAGCCTTGCCCACATATAGGTCCTATGTACAGTAACACCATTCTGTTAGATAAACGCACAGCCACTGCACTGGATTGTCATGCCATTGCTGTTTTACAGTATGTGACTTGTGAGTGTGTATATACGTACATCCCGCACCCTGTAGGTCCCTGGCCCCACCCACCCCTATCCAGTCCCTGGGCTACATGGAGGTTTTGGAGGGCCAACTTCACCTGTATGGTATGCACGCAGTAAAGGCAGTCCATGCTGGAGAGATGGAATGCCCAGAAGGATCTGTGAAAGGAATAACATTCCACTTTGTGACCTTTTCTGATGTAGTTCCTGTCCTCTCCACCTTGGGCACTGTGTTTCCAGCTGTGAAGGTGCATGTGACAGATGTCCAGTGTGTGCGATAGTTTAGCTGTGCTGAATGTATAAATGCATTGTATTCTGGACAGAGGGTTACATGAGGATTTCTATTGTACACCAATTGCTAAGGGCTGAATGCAAGTTTGAGATATTTTATACATTTCACTGCTAATACATTTATTGTTTCTGTCTATTCATGTATGTAAGTATATGCTGCTTCTGTTTCAATTGAATAATGTGCTGTTACGTATTTTCATTTATCTGTAGGAAGTGGTTTTCCACAGCAATGACATTCGAAGCCTCCCTGAGCTCAACGCCCTGTCCTTCCTGCCCCCCATCAACTCCTTGAGCATTACCGAGGAGGGCAACCCAGTGACGAGGATGGCTAACTGGAAGAGCTACACCATCTACCGCATCTCGCACCTTTCCCTGTCCACCCTTAATGGAGTGGAGGTGAGCTAGTACTAGGTGTCCTATGTGGTCCTTACTGTGTATAGATATTCAATGTGTGTGTGTGTGTGTGTGTGTGTGTGTGTGTGTGTGTGTGTGTGTGTGTGTGCTGGGGGCATGTGGGGGTGTTGCTGAGTGACTCCTTACCACTTGCATGAACAGTTCCCAATGAGACTAAATCAGATGTACAGTGACAAACCAAGCCATATCTGTAGTGTTACACGCTTGGTGTGACCTATAGTGGGACATGTGTGTCTCTTCCACAGTGATTGTATATTGCATGTCCCCACAGCACATTCATTTGATAACTGCATGGCACTTGCAGGTTACTGCTGAGGACATGATACACAGTGAGGAAGTGTTCGGTGGTTTGGGCCACCTGGCCACATCACTGCTGCCAGAAGGTCGTTTGATGGACTTTGTGAGGCAGCAGAAGTAAGCAAGGGAGAGTGGGTGGGAGGGAGGGAGTCTGTGGGTGGTAGGAGGGATGGAAGAAGGTATGACAGTTAATGGGAGCAAATAGCAGGCCTGGTGTTGACTGGTCCTTTACCTCGGCTGCATGTGTGCACTTGCTCACAGAGCTCAAAGAAAGCAAGGACGAAGAAAAAGGTGTGTTTGAATGTGTTTATGTCAGTGTGCATGTGTGTATGGATACATACTGTATGTGTCATGTGTATATCATTAATTATGTGTGTGTGTGTGTGTGTGTGTGTGTGTGTGTGTGTGTGTGTGTGTGTGTGTGTGTGTGTGTGTGTGTGTATGTGTGTGTGTGTGTGTGTGTGTGTGTGTGTGTGTGTGTGTGTGTGTGTGTGTGTGCGTTTGTGTGTGTGTGTTTGGGTGTATATGTGTGTGTGCGTTTGTGTGTGTGTATGCGTATGTGTGTGTGTGTGTGTGTGTGTGTGTGTGTGTGTGTGTGTGTGTGCATGTGTGTGTGTGTGTGTGTGTGTGTGTGTGTGTCTGTGTGTGTGTAACGCATGCATCAGGTAGGGTATTGTGCAAGATCTTGCTGGCGTGCATGGCTTAAGGGGGCAGGTCTTCCTTAAAATAGCATTCTCCATATTATTATGTATTAATTGCTTTGTATTCTGCCTCAGTAAGTGGCATGATATGCTTTGATAGGGGTAATCATAACAAGATAAAGATAATATGCTGTCAGGTGCATGAAACGTACTATCACTGTCAAATGCCTTACAATTAACACTGAAGTTAAACTACATAATACGTACATACGCTTTATACGTTTGCTGTACAGAAAACCAATAAACTGGTAATAAGACATGCATGCGCTTACATACATACGTACCTACAGAAATGTATTCGCTAATGAAAGAGCCATGATAATGCCAGTTAGAGCTTGTGCAATAGTTGAAACAGCCAGATCCTCTTTGCATGGAGTGAAGCTACAGTACAAGTGAACACTAATCAATGCATATATAAATGTGTATATAAATGTGCTAGTGTTTGTCAGCTGCGTACACACTTGTCTTGCGTGTGCCCATTCATGTGCAGGTCTACTGCTCAGGAGCCCCTCTCCCGGGCCCCTCTTCTCTATGTCCCCAGCTTGGAACAGGCAGGGCATCAGCAGTCCAAGGTTGGTGTTGGTTCATTCACACAACACTTGAGCCTTAAGTTGCATCTTATCAAGCTGAGTGCTGGGTCAATATTATCGGAGAGACTGCCTGTGCTAATACTGTTTATGTGATTTATGCATGTGTTGGCGTTTATGCATGCATGTTTAGGCATCAGTGGACATGGTCTTATCTTAATGGCACATGCTCTGGTCCACTTGCCCACCACTGTAGATGCAGCAGTCTGTTGCATGTAAGGTATCGCAGAGTATTGCACAGGACCTTACGTGTGGTGCTGTAGCAGCCAGCAGTCGACTGGTGGCTTTTGAGGAGCTGTGGCCTTCTGTGTTCAAAGAGGTGATTAGTGACTGCACTGAGCAGATGACAGACATGGACCGCTTTATGAGGGTGGGGATGAGAGAACTCTTGTCATAGGGAAGAGGGACGGTCACGAAAGGCTCTGCCAGCTTTGACCCCTACCCCACCTGTGTAGAGTGGACACAAGTGGATTGTATCTCAGTCTTTACAAGCATCACTTTGAGTGCTAAGCCCCCCCCCCCCTCCCCCCTCAAGGGCAGCACTAAGACACAATTTTCATTCAACTGCACAACAGTGTGCATGTATATACTGTATATACTGTATGCTGACCTATGTACTGTCATCACTCCATAGCAAAGGTGCACTTGTACTGCAGCTCCATCATGATACTGCATACACTGCTCCCACCTCGTACTGAGATGACCCTAATCAACACTTCAGTTTTATCACACATTGCAAGTTGCAGTATCAAATTGTTCTTCAATTCAATCTCCTTTGTGATTGATAGAAATAATATTCTTCTTCCCAAGGCACCCAACTGCTGTGTGCAGTGTAAGGGCACAGTCATTCCCCCACACACTAAAGCCTACACTAGGTGCAGTCAACATCAGTGGTCCACCCGACATGCATGTTGGTGTATGCGGGCTCTTATTATTATTGCTATACACATGTACACAAATAGTGCAATAACCTCACTGATCACCTACAGGTGCAGGTGGAGAATTCGAAGGTTGCAAACTGGCACTGCATGAGCTTGCCCTAGATACATATTAAACTACACATGTACACCTATAGCTGCAGGTGCACCTACCAGACAAGTCTTACAGGTTGTCAGGTATAATCAGACCTTGCCATCTCTATAGCTCACAATGGAACTAAATTGTTTGCCTTATCTATAGCATATAATTATAATTGTACTGTATTAATGTGTATATGTATCATAGATTTTTTTTATAATGCTGCATAAATTATTAACACGTGTCATTGGCATTAAGGGTTGACGTGCATGTGCCCTGGCAGTGCCAGTGATAGCTAGAGCACATCTTGAGCCAGCACAGAGGGGAATTGGGTTTGGAGCCATGCAGCTAGAGTTCAGCTACGCAAATCTACTTGACAAGATTGCAGATCTTGGAGTTGGTGTCTTCTACCGATTTAGGCAGCTATAATTATATGTAGCAAGACTGTACATGTGTTGTGTAACTGGCTGTGACTGCGTATTCTAGACTGGCATAACAATTATATTATTATAATATCTTTTCAAAAAAACGTTTGACTCTGTAGCTAACATGCATATGATTAGGGGTACTCTGGGCGTTTGTGATTGATTGATTGATTGATTGGATTACAGTGATTGCACAATAGACAGTTGGATAATGAGATAGCAACACTATAACAACTATCTATGGCTGTACCCATGTACAACGCAAACGCCGGGGGCAGGAAGAAAAAACGTGGGTTCAGCTAGTCCGGCCAGCTTTGGACCCATGTTCGGCGAAGCACCAAAGCGCCGTGGGTGGGGTAAAAAAACGTGGGTCCAGCAACAGTGGCTTTGGATTGCACAATGTTTGACCAATGAGATTGTTTAGACCAAAATCTTGGTCAAGAACATTCATAGCTTGTGGTAATGTATAACACGGGCAAATGGCGAATGGAGATGGACGGTCGCAGATTCTGCATGATAATATGATGTCATGTAACAGGACCTTAGTAAGTCTATCACATTTTCTTAAGCTTGGGCGTCTTAACTTCAGTTGGAGAGGTTGTCGATGTCAAGCGCCGTGTTTTAAGGACTGGAAGTGCCCTCTGTGTAATGGTCCCCTCTGCAACGCGCAGCACATGTTGAATTGCTGCCCTACAGCCCTGACAGATGGCAGGTACACATGGCGCCATGACATGGTGCTCACTGCCCTACTCTCATTCTTGCAGAAGTTCAATCCAGAAGCCTCCGTCTATGCAGACCTGCCGGACCACAGGGCATGTGCATCTCCTCCAGCAACCATTCCCCCCACCATCATTGGGACCACCACTCAACCAGATCTCGTTCTTGTGTATGGTAAGCATGCTACCATGTTGGAACTCACTGTGCCCTGGAACAACCTCACTAGTATCAAGAATGCTAGAGCCTGGAAGCAGGGGAAGGTCAACTACCAGCTTTTGGCTTCGGACCTATCTGCCCAGGGTTACCAAGTTCAACTGCTGACAATCGAAATCAGTTGCCTAGGCCACTACACGCACGAGGCCTATACAGCTCTGAGACTCGCTGCCCCCCCAGAGCAAAGCCTCTGACAGATGTAAAGCTTTGACTGAGCAGCCATCTCTGGGAGCTACACAATCCTTTCAGCTCACAAATCACTCAGGAACTTGGGTGCCAGTTGCCCAAATAGAGACTGAGCCCAAATTGACCGCCAAATATGCCTACCAATCACTGTTTTTTATGTTGTAGCTACGCATGTAGCACCACCATCCCCTTACATATCCTCGTATTGCTTGCCTATCCCAAATTGTATCCCCATACAGTCCTTTTGTTCCCTAAACTTATGTTTTCCCCACTTTGTCCCTTCTAGCTTTTCCCCTCCTTTACCTTGCCAGGGCATTCCATTGCAATGCAATTACTACTGCACAGCAACCTGTAACCCTGTGTCTGAGGTTTAACCCCTGTTCTATCACACCATTATCACTGATTGTATACCCCTGTTTGAACAATTATGTGGTCCCCCTCTTGCGCAATCCAAAGCCACTGTTGCTGGACCCACGTTTTTCCTTCCCGCCCCCGGCGATTCGGTGCTTTCGCCATACGCGGGTTCAAAGTTGGCTGGACTAGGGTCCAGCAACACTGGCTTTGGATGGCGCAATCCTTAAAACATGGCGCTTGACATCGACGACCTCTCCAACTAAAGTAAGACGCCCAAGCTTAAAAAATGAGATAGACTTACAAGGTTCCCGGCACACGACATCATATTCTCAGAATCTGCGACGGTCCATCTCCATTCGCTTTTCGCCGCGCCCGTGCTATACATTACCACAAGCTATGACTACTATTGACCGAGATACTAGTCTAAATGATCTCATTGGTCAAACATTATGCAATCCAATACCACTGTTGCTGGACCCACGTTTTTCCTTCCCGTCCCCGGCGCTTTGGTGCTTTCGCCGTGGGTCCAAAGCTGGCTGGACTAGATCTATACTAGGTAGGATCATTCCTTGCTCTGACTCCCCGGCCCACCATGGCAAATGCAATGGTCCTCCGAGTACGACGATGCTTACAGAAAGTACCTAAGTGGCTGTTTCCAACGGTGTTGCTGTGTCTGTACGGGTTCTTCAAGGAATTTAAGCCCTCAGAGCCGTTTCTCAACCCTTTTCTCACTCACAACAGAAGTGATCCTGATGACCCCGGCAAAGGCTTCTCCAATGCTGACGCTGAAAACGATATCTATCCCTTCTGGACGTACTCCTACCTAGTGGCAGAGCTGTTTACACTCCTCCTAACCGACTTCCTGGTATATAAACCTGTCATCATCTTAGAAAGTCTTGCCTACCTGACAACTAGAATCCTCCTTGTTGCAGCCTTCGGCCTGCTATCCATGCAGTTTATGCAGCTGCTCTACGGTGTTGCAACTGCTACTGAGGTAGCCTACTATTCCTACATCTATGTCATGATTGACAAGAAGTACTACAAGTATGCTTCTAGTTTCACTCGTACATCTGTGCTGTTGGGTCGTGCTCTCTCCGGCTACCTGGGACAGGCTCTGTACTCGACAGGGGTCTTGAACTTGCTGGGTCTGCACTACTTCTCCTTGGCTAGTGTGTCGGTGGCGTGTGTGTTTGCCCTCCTGCTACCTAACCCCCCACTGTCATTGTGCCCCTGTTCTGGGCCTAAAGGATGTCCAAAGAACTTGCGGAATAGTGTGGTGAAGCAACTGAAACAGGCTGCTGTGGATCTCAAACAGTTTTACCTCAATCTGCACTTGTTGAAATGGTCTTTGTGGTGGGCAATTGCCACTTGTGGGATGCTGCAGGTGGGCAACTATGTGCAGTCCTTGTGGTCGGACATTGCTTCAGAATCATCTGGAGGGTCCCAGCCAAACCACAGATTATACAATGGGCTAGTTATAGCTACTGACACTTTGGTTGCAAGCGGTGGTGCGTTTCTGGTTTCCCTTCTCAAGATTAACTGGTCCATTTGGGGAGAGCTACTCCTTGGTGTTTTAAGTGTAGCCAATTGTGCATTTCTATTTGTTGCATCAGCCACATCTGAGCTGTGGTTGGCTTACATATGCCAGATTCTGTTCAGAGGCTCATATGCATTTGTGATCACAATTGCCACGTGAGTTGCAAATTCCTTTGTTTTCTTAATCCTTGTATCAGGCAGTAGGACTAGTGCTGTCTATAGTTGTTGTATGCTGTAATACATTCGGTAGTGCTATTCATGTGCTGGGCTAAATCTTATGAAGCAAGCCACTCACAAGAAGCATCAGCAGTACAGTTTCTTGGTAATAATGCGCCTTCATATTTTATCGCATGTGGGCTATGTCCGCTATCTTACTAAAATTTACCAGATTTTGGATTATTGTGTTTCTTTGTTAGCTCATAAAATCAGCGCCTTGCAGGGAATCTGCTCGAGACACTCCGTGCCAGTTGAAGGACCTGGGAGCTAGGTTCTTAGTGGGGTGCCGTTTGCCTAGCTGTCTTGCGGCCAAAAAGCGAGATGTCCTTCATTCATACCCCGCAGGCTGACACGCCATTTTTACAATTATCGACCGGCCCTTCCACTACAGGTCATTGGCGGACTTCATGCGTGCCATGCCAGTTAAGGGAGTGGGGGAACACAGCTGACATCAACACACTGTCACTGTCACACAACATGCTGGCGTCGGCGTGTAGTTTAAACAATGAGCCTTTGTGTGCCTGATTTTGACTTTTCAGTACTCCCTTAGTTTTCTCCCACAGATGGGGTCTGGGTAGAGCAAGCTGTGTATTATCAGAAACTGCAATGCTTGTACTTTGCATGTTTGATTTGATTTGATCATTTTATGTTACAACAGGAAGTACTGCAGCTATCCATGCAGGTCCTGATTTATATAATACATATATTCATCAAAAAGCATGCACATAGCAAAAACAAATAAGCAAACTAAGTTGGATTAGTGAAATGTAATAAAACAATTAAGAAATAGGATGGCAAAGGAATAAAGCATTTTGAAAGGTAGTCTGACTTAGCCCAGACCCACTTCCAGCCATTTTATATTGCGCAAGGGGCAGGAAGTGGGTCTGGTAGATTTCCTATGCAAGGCTGGTTCCTCCCACGCAGTAAGGTAGGTGTGAAAATCATAACTTCACACCCACAAGTTTTGATAGTGGGAGGCCAGTGGGCTTACAACTCCAGCCACTGATGTGGCATCATGAACCCTTGTACGCGATCGTATACAGCTGGCAAAAGGCCGTAAATAAGAGACTTACCGAAGCCAGTCGGCAGTGACACGAAGACATCTTTCCCTGATACGAACTCATCAATCGCTAGCAACTGCTCCTCCTTCAGCTTCTCGTAGCCGTGATCCTTCGCAACTTCAGCGATCAGCACTCGTTTACCACCTCTGACGCTCTCTCGTTCACCACCTCTAACACTCTCGTTCACCACCTCTGACGCTCACTTCGGCCATCTTTGTTTACACCAAACTAACCCACAGCAAGCGTCATTTCCTTTTCACACCCACTGATTCCTGGGGGTATTGGACATGGACACCTGGCAATCTACCAGACCCACTTCCTGCCCTTTGCGCAATATAAAATGGCTGGAAGTGGGTCTGGGCTATGTCAGACTATTTGAAAGGCAGCTTCTGTCTTCAATGATTTAATGTAAGCTGGGAGCTGATTGAACAGCTTCGCTCCGTAATATTCAAACATAGATTGGTACGCTTTTGTGCGGGGATGTCCCAGGTATGGATTTGTAGCCCCTCTAGTTGCTGGATAATGAGCAGAGAGAGATTTCTTAGTTGCAAATTTACAAGATAGATACTCAGGGGCATGGCTGTGCAAGCATCTGTGGATTTGTACTAGGGTGGAGTTAAGCCTTCTGCGTTCTAAGGTGCATGTGGAGGCCTGCCTGCCTGCGCATTTCCATAGTGTCACTCCTGGAAGGCTTCTTAAGAATCACTCTTAGGGCATAGTTCTGAATGCGCTCGACTCTACCAGTAAGGACTGCACCACAATTATGCCAAACAGTTGAACAATAATCAAGGTGGGGGATAACGAAAGATGAGTATAACATTTTCCTTACTTGCATAGGAAGATAGACACTTGCCCTCGTGATAGCAGCAACTTTTCCCAAGCATACTCTTCTTACATTAGCAATATGCAGCTTCCAGCTCAGCTGCTTATCTACAATAACACCAAGATAGTTAACTGAGTCCTGCTTTGGTAGAACGGCTCTCCCAATGTGCACTTGAACCTGGTCTTCAAGATGCTTCTTCTTGTGGCCACACATGACCATCAGCTGGGCTTTGGCCACGTTCATCTTCATACCATTTGCACCAATCCACTCACAGATGCTTCTAAGGTCTTCCTCTAACATGTTACCAACAGTAGCTGGATCGTGATCACTGACATAAATAGAGGTGTCGTCTGCATAGAGGCTGGTCTTACTATGCCTAACTGAGCTGGGCAAGTCGTTCACAAGACCAGAAAAAGGAGTGGTCCCAAAACGGATCCCTGATTCACACCTGCAGCAACACTTCTCCATTCAGAGCAGACATTGCTCACAATGACTCTCTGTTTCCTTCCCTGCAGGTAGCTCTGGAACCAAGTGTTTTCCTTTTCTCTGATTCCCAAGGCCTCTAACTTCTGCATGAGGAGGGTATGGTCAATGGAATCAAATGCTTTAGACAAGTCAATCATTACAGTACCAACAATCTTCCCATCATCAAGGGCTGTCTTCCAATCGTCAGTGCATTTCAGAAGAACATCCTGGGTAGAGTGGTTTGCTCGAAAACCAGATTGGGCAACATTCAGGAGCTTGTTTGACTCCAAATAATGACGAAGTTGATTAGTAACAAAGAATTCAAACCACTTAGCCACGACAGGTAGAACTGATATGGGTCGGTAGTTATTTATGTCCTTCTTGTCGCCTAATGATGCACAATGACAAGACTGAACTTTTTCGTGAATCTGCAGTTGATAAACCTATTCGTTGGAGTTACAGTGCAGCTATCTGTCTTCATTGCAGCAGAAGCTGCATATCTCACAATGACAACCTTGTATCAAAAGCAAACACATGGAAAGCTTAGAAAACAATCTAGGCTTACTGAATCTCCTTTTGAATCAAAACTTTGGGCTGTTTTGAGGTTCTACATTGCGTTTTTTTTAGCATAACTCGTTTCTGCCTCCTCAAATAGCCAGAGTCAAATGTCTCTCTTGTGACTATGTGCTGAAACATCATACTATGTACATATGAAGCTTGAAAATTGGCAATGTAACTCCCTTCAAGCTGCACGTCGAAGTCTTACTTGAAATAGGGACTGTTTTCTTTGTAATTGATGCAGATTTGTACCTTCAGTGCTGCCTTATAGTCCAAATTGATCATGCACACATCACGCTAAGGCACGTGTATGCATAGTTATGGTAACATGGAAGAATGTAATTACAACCGCACGGCTCACCCTATGTAAATGAACTCCCTGGGCAGCGGACATAACCCACTTGCAATTCTGTCAGCTGTAGCTCAGGAACAATGGGGAACGGGAGAAATGGTGTGTTACACCACTGTTGATGGGCTGTATTCCTTTGTAGCATTGAGAGTGCCATGATCTAATTTGTTTAATGGCAATTACCCAGTCTTCACGAAGTACTGTATGCATATTTTTTGGACGCTGGTAACATTTCTGCTTTTGGCACATGATTTGAGTCAAATGACACAGTTCCGAGTTATGTAATGTTTAGCATGCATTTGCTTTGTGTATATGAATGCTCTGAGAGTGTCTTCGTTAAGCCTGTTCAGCAAACTTGAATGTGGTAGTTGTATGTACGTATAATTATGTATTCTCTCTGTGCAACTTCAGAGTCGAGATCTCCACTCATATGAAACATCACAACTATGGACTGATATTTGGTGTGAATACAGCAGTGGCCCTCCTTCTGCAGACCATCCTCACGGTTATCCTCACTGACAAGCGTGGCCTTGCAGCAGGTGCAAGGACCCAGGTTGGCTGCATGCCACACATGTGCACTCTGTGACAACATATATCATATCCAGTGCATTATGTACTCTGTACTGTAAAGGTATTTATAATAAATTGAACTTCCAGCATGGTGCTTTGGTGTATACTGACTGTACAGCAGAAACAGGTATGGATTTTGAGATCACTGAAGCAACCGTGACTCAACTCTCCTTCAAGTGCTGCACCCCCAGGTCTTGTGCCTCCAAAAGTTGTTGTAGTCTAATATGTAGCTTACTGAACCAGTCTATTTACCTATGTAGATATTAGTTCATTTTACCTTTACTTACTCATCCATTCCTCACCCTCTATGCAGTTCAAGGTGTACAGCGGATATTATTATGTTCTGGCAGTTATCTTCCTGTTCAGTGGTGTGTATCGCCTGAGCAAGACAGGGTGGGTGAGGAGTTTCAAACTGTGCTGGGGAAGCCAACGTAATGCTAGTACTTCCAGTGATACTTTGAGTGCAGCTAACCCAGAAGACGGGGACATTGACTCAACAGATGAGAGTGACAGTGAGGACAGGGCACTTCTGCCACCAGAGGCAGATTCAATATTAACTTAATACTGCCTACTAAGTACACCATATGCATCCATCATTACACCCCAACACTTGCTTATGTTATTTGTTTGACAAACACTGTCACCCACTTTAGGCTCGACACCCACGCATTTTAACTTTAATTGATTACACATCACCCACACACTAGTTCACGCCAAATTTTTGCTATATAACCAACACCTTGCTGCAGCTTTCAGGTTATGTACAGCTGACGAAGGTCTACGTGGCCAAAATGCCCTAGCTGTGTCAACTGTCTACTACCTGTCTGCTATGTCTGATGCTCACAATTTACTGCTCTGAATGTTAGCTTAGTTCATTCATTCTGTACTAATGTATTGTATTTGATCTTCAAAGTTAGTCACGTTTGTATGCATCTGTAGATATACCTTGTTATTTGCATGTCCATGGTATATTGCATGCTGCCATGAGGGTGCTTGCAATTGCTCATTAATAGCCCGAGGGCTATTAAAGAGCTAAGCGCCAGAGTGGCCCTGTTATAACTAACTTGTTGCAATTCAAATGGTAATTTGATAGTGCAGCTTCCTTTACCGACAAATTCGAATTGATTTGTCAATTGCATAGTTGTCATTGGCACATAGCTGTCCAGATGTGGAGGTGGAATACGAGGTGTACATCACCATGCACAATCTCGTTCCAGTGCTTTTCCCATACATCCTTACAGTCAGTAAGGATGTATGGGATAGTCATCAAGTATCAGTCCTGCCCCACAAAGTGTACCTTTCCATCAATCTGGTACGTATAATTATTATTGTTTTATTTTATTGGTGTTTCTATTATACGGTTTAGATTATCCCTTCTTAGTAGTATTTTCTTTCTAGAATAAATTGAAGTTCGATAGTATGATTATCAACTTTCTGGACAATGTGATAATTTATGCAGTCATTGTAACCAAACCATTTCCATTCTTCTATACTTTTAATGGGTTAGCCTATATAGCCCTAATCACTATGTGTTGTAGATAGCTGTGTAACAGTAGCTATAGTATACAGTACGTATAGCCAGCTGTTCTAAAGTGTACCTAAAATATAATGAATGAATTGTGTGCACTATATTAGCACTGCAGCATGGTTGGTTACTTGATGAAGATCTCCAGCAGTTTAGTTGCAGTAGCTTCATTGCTCAACGCCTGGTCAGAGCACCAACGTGCCTCAATGTCATCAGTGGTCGGCTGTGGGAAGGTGCGGCAGAACCACGGCATGCCACTTGCAGTGCAGCAGTTGCTAGTGTGTAGACAGTCCTTGCCGGTCCAGAGGGTAGGTTGGTAGTAGCGTGTACTGGTGGGATTTGTTGAAGCTCCTTCAGCACAGTAATAGTGTTCTCCTACAAATGTTTGAGGTTTAGTTGCATCCGGAGTGGAACAAGGGCACTGCAAACGATGGTCAGTGTCAGTCTTAGACCTTCCTACTGCATACGTCCAGATGTGCTTTCTTGGTTGTCCATGAGTGATGGAAATGCCATCAACATAAGGATCATTGATAGAATGATAACGTGCACCTTGCATTGCAGCATAAAATGCATTTAAAGACCCATACTGATATGCCACTGCTCTACCACATACGGCTGTGTAGGGTACTTCGTGTGTATGGAAGATCACAGATGAGAATGGTGTGTCAACTGATCTTGTGCAGAGCTGCTTCCCTTGGGCTGTGTCTGTTCTCAGAGGGCTGGGACAAGAGTAGGCAGAGTCAGACATGTTGAAGAAGGCCACACGCATCCACCCCCCTCTGCTGCCGCAATGAACGTTCTCAGTATACTTCACGGATCACCATGCTCTTCCTGTGAGTGACATTGATCCAGTACTCTCCAGACGGTGTTTCTTGGTTGCACTCATATACCTCTTGGCATGAGGTGGCTGGAAGGTAAGAGAAACGTCCCAGGTCATGGCACTTCTTGGCTTTGCTCTGGCTCAGCTTGCTGTCGACTTCTTTCAAGACCTCAGCCTTAATCTGATCGCTAATAGTCTTTAAGTCAAATGTGGAAATGCCAGGTGGCCCTGCAGGTCCTTCTGCCCCATCCCTGCCATCCCACCCATCTCTCCCTGGAGGTCCCTGAAGGACAGTGCACACTGGAGGGGAGGTGGGGAGACTGCAATTGGGTTGTGTGCTGCCCGTAGCAACCACAGCACAGCAGAGAATAAATAAGCTCTTTAGGATGCCCATTGTTGTCAGTTGTCGACCTTCACTTGTATTGCATTCGTGGAACTGTAGTCAATCTTGTAGTCAATGTCGCTTCAACCTGCTATTTGTACCTAACTCCCTACAGTGCATGGAAGTGGAACTATGTGGTGGCTGTACCTACAGACTGTGTATCTGTTGGGTTAGATAAACAATATATACAGTGGATCTGAACCAGGAATGTGAACAATGCATCTATACTACTATTAAATCTGTATAGTGACAGCTAAAGTTCAGTGGTAATCATTTCATGAACGATTCAGTTATTTCTGGTCACTACAGTTTACAACTGGTAGCTCTCCTCCTCTCAACTTCCTCATTTGTAGGATAAGCAGAGTGAGTTGTTGGAGCACTGGCGTCGCACCTTCCATAAGGCCATTGAAGCCAATGGAGATGACCACTAATGTATGAACCTGATCAGCCTGACCAGGAAACACTGATGGAGATGGCAAGGTGTGTTGTGTGTGTTATGTCTGACACTGTGTTTGATGTGTGTGTGTTTTATGTAGTACCCACACAAGGTGCCTTTACATGTGTCTGTTTTGTGTGTGTGTTGTGTAGTGTCCAATGTATACATGTGTATGTGTCACATATGTAGCGCTGAAATCACACCTTCCATATGAGATCATTGATGCTGACAGAGATGCAACTAAAAATATGAGAGAACTGCTGACTTCCTGCTCCTCTCCACTGAATATGTGAGCTAGCACAGGTAGACTGAGAAGTGCTTGTGTCAGAGATCACTAAACACTCCTTTGAGTACTTCCACTGTGTGCTACATGGACCTGTGTTACTGCACACATGGAACATAGGACATTCCTACTGAAGTTACTGCTACACGTTGGGGGGAGTAGTGTTTATGTATATGTGTGCGTTGTGTGTGTTTGGTGTGTGTGTGTGTGTGTGTGTGTGTGTGTGTGTGTGTGTGTGTGTTGTGTGTGCTGTGTGCATGTGTATTGTGTGAGTGTGTGTATTGTGTGTGTGTGTGTTTTGTTTGTGTATGTGTGTGTGTGTTTGGTGTGTATGAGTGAGTGTGTGCCAATGTGTGTTTATATGTGTGTGACCAATTTGAATAGCACACTTAATCAGACTTACCCTCCACCTCTGTAATTGAAGAGAATATGACATTCCATTTTTCTGTATTCCGATACACGTGAATGTAGCCTGGTATGTGCACAGGTCTACCATCCACCCATGGCAAATGACCCCTGAACAGTGGGAGGTACTTCATTATACAATAGCAAGCTCCTTTTTATATGCCAACTATGCTCATATTAGTCCACACAAACTCCTGTCTATGTACATGCCTGTGTACCAGGTACCAGGTGATGAGACACACACAACACAGTGGATGAATTCCTGAGTGAGACAGAGTTGTCGGTATGTGTCCTTCATTAACAGCTTTAAAAATATATCACTACGGCAACATGCAGCCTTGAAATGAATGAATAATTGGCAAGCTTTTTGTGAGTGTGTGTACATTAGTGTGTTTGTGTGTGTGAGCATGTTCATGTATGTGTGTACATACTTTGTGATTGTGGATGAGTGTCAGTGTATTGGTGTGTGTGTGTGTGAGTATTTTCCAGGTGAGTGATAGTGCATGTGTGTGTTTGTTTAAGCATATCGTATGGTTTAGTGTCAGCACTGCACTGAAGAGGGCCACTAGCCCGAAACAGGTGCTCCTCCCAAAGGAGTGCCCATTTGAAGTGCTATCTGGGTATACCTTTGGTTGGAACACTTGTCTGCAGTTGGACACCCTGTAATGTATGGCTGTGTACATGTATGGGTTTGCATGACTTTATAAATGTTTCTGTGTGTTAATATCTATACCATTATGTTTGTGTGCTACGTATATATGGATGCAGCCTCTCTCTGCATTGGTATGTGTGTGTGTGTGTGTGTGTGTGTGTGTGTGTGTGTGTGTGTGTGTGTGTGTGTGTGTGTGTATGTGTGTGTGTGTGTACTCAAGCCATCCACACGTCCATACGGTTCTGCCCTATCACTGTATATCATCAATCACTCTTTTCTGTACTGTGATCATGACCAGTGTAGCCATGACAACGTGTCCAGTCTGATGAGTACTGTGAGGTGGCCATAGACACTGATGTCTGTCCAAATTTCAACAGCAGACCCTCTGAACGAAGGTGAAGGAGAAGCTGTCACCAGAGTTTGGTTGGAGGTGTGTGTGTGTGTGTGAGACTGTCCTTCAGTATGAGTGTGTATGTATAGTGGAAATATGGTGACATAAGAGTTATGGACTGCCTTGAGTGGTCTGATTAGACAGGTGTTCTTGTTTGGTAGTTCATACACAAGTCTATGTGGGTAGCTGGGACAATAGGCACTGTCCCCATTAGAGAGGTGCCCTTATGTATTATGTTTCTGTGTGGCCGTCATCTTTCTTCTTGGGTTTCTTCTTCTTGCTCATGTTTCCTTCCTCTCTTTTCACCTGGACTGTGTCAGACAAGGTGTCAGGTAACAGCTCTAGGGCTGGTAGGGGTGCTGGTGGTCCTCTAGTACTCCTGCGTCTCCTTGGGGAGGCAGGAAATGAACCAAAGGAGAAGGCCAGGAGAGAAGGAGCGCAGGCTGCTCCCATGCACAATTGCAATTGTAAGAACTAGCTATATATAACAGCAAGAGGACTGCATTGATCACTTGCAGGGGCCATGCCATGAGGAAAGACTGCACACATATATGACCTGCATGACCTGACCTTTGAACCTGGCCCAGTGTGCGAAACATCTAACCTGTAGTATGGAGCTGTTCAGTACTTAACAAGTGACTTCATATTAACGAAATCACATGCATATGCATGTTTTGTATATGTACATCAAAGCAAAATTATAAAAGTATGCAAAATCATGATCCCCGCGCCGGCTAGACTACTTGTACAGTAGCCAGCCGCGCGGGGATCTTCCCTCCATTTTATATGCTGACGTCATGGGTTGAGGTGGGGAGAATCTCCCGACCAATGACGTCATTATATAAATGACCTGGCTGTCTGAGGAAGGTGCGTGTAAGTATAAACGTCACTTTGACAGCCTTAGTGTCTCCGCTGATTGTGTCTTTGTTGTTCTTGTGTTCCAGGAGACTGTTGACTTGCTACTCTGGAGGTTGCGCCTCAGAGAGACACAGACTGAAGTGGAGGAATCAGTAAGTAGGGTAATTACGCCATTTCCGGGACAGCTAACGATAAACCAGCGAGAACAGTCAGGAAAGGGTGTACTTGAGCAGAAAAAACGCTTACACTTACTGGAAAAACATCTGTTCCTCTAGAGGTGGCGAGAAAACGACCCATTTCGTCGAGATTGCCTAGCGACACCATCCTCAGTCGCACCCGCCATTTTCCCTATTCCCGGACATTTTTTCCTAAAGTGGGACAGGCATTAGGATTTACGGTGCTTTCATTTAAACTTCGTTTAAGTGAATAAGATCGGTAATACAACCATGGATCAACATTCAGGACACTTCCAAAAGGACTGGACAAGGTTGCTAGAGTCAGATAGCCCTACACAACAAAGATGATGCCATTTGGAACAGCTGTCACAGCAAATCCAAGTGCCTTCTTCATCAGTTCCACAGGTGATGCAAAATCTTTCATCCGCCTCTCCAGTATCAACCTGCACATGTATATCTGCCTTCACTCTGCCTAGCTATCGTCTGTGAATTTAAATCAGCAACCAAAGTATGAATATTTTGCTGCTGTCCAGCAATTGGCAACTGCAGTAACTAATATGTATTGAATTTTACTAACTTCTCTCAAGCACAGAAATTAGTTTCTATTGTAGCGCATGCAGTTCGATCACCAATGAGTTTAGTGTATCTTTTCCTAAGCAGATCGGGCCAACCGTTCAAATTTGGCGCACAATCGAAGATAGTGCAATTCTTAGCTCCTCCTACTTCCTGCCAATTCTTGACGCTCCGGAAGAGATAGGGGAAAAGGAATCGGTGTCCAGTCGCCGAACGAAGGGCACTCGTCTCATTATGGCTGTGGATTATTAAACCCTGCTAGTACAGCTATCAACCAAGCGTGGCATTAGCTGGAAGTTTGCCTGTCTGTTTTGTGCGACATACATTTTTGCAGAGTGTCTGGGTATTGGCCCTGTCCCGAAAATGGCGTAGCTACTCTAATTGTCGTTGTTCGTGTTGTACGGTCCCGTCACCAAAGGTCTATGCCGTCACCGACTCCCGTTTCAGTGTAGTCACAGATGTACAGTGAAGTGGACGGTCTCTTTCACTAGTCTCGTTCAAAGAATTTCCCGCGCTCGTTCTGGTAGGCCTGGGAACAGATGGTTCAGTCGTTGTAAAGCTTTGGTGTGTTCCATTTACCTTGGACACCTGTGTAGCTAGGTCAGAGAAACAACTGTTTCCATGCTTGCAGCTCGCCCTCTGTGTCTGTGATGAAACCTCGTAGCTAGCTACGCCCAGATAGTACTCCGTTAGCCCTAAATTGTTAGATTTCTGTAGTTTGTTGTGTGGTCATCATTGTCCGTCAGTCACACTGTTGAGTTACTTGAAACCTCCCAACATGGCAGTGATGTGCCCCTCCCCCTGCATGTGCATGAAATGTTGCCAGATTGAACATCCCAGACACACGTGTCCACCATTGTCCATTGTGAGAGGGACATAGAGCAATGCACCTATCAATTGTTGTCCCCGCCTCTCCCACATCGAGATGCCCCAGGTCAGGGATGGGGATTGTCACTCTGCTGAAGTACTTCCCCCCACCCCTTGGGCACAGCAATCTCTGCACCAGGAGAACCAATGATAAGCTGATACACAACAAAATGTCAGTCATATATTACCCACACACGCTGCATAGGCAACCATAGAACCAGGGGCACTGCTCACATTAGTTTGGTGCCCATTTTTAATAGTTATGGAACACTAGTATTTGCAGATTTTAAATTGTTCACTGATGGCTCCAGAAACACAAAACCACAAAAGTTTAGTCCGTGAAACTATTGAGTACATTCTGTATTCATTGCGCAGCCAAACTTATGCTCGTCCATGTATTGTGTGTTGTGAGTGAATTCATCAGCATCTCAATGACTCTCTGCTATTATACCTTTCTCATCTCGTATATTGTTTCATTAGTAAAAACAAACAAGCAGCACCATTGTCAATTGTGCAGGCAATGTTGAAGGCAGGCTGTCCTGTGGATGTGGTGGATAGCAATGGTTGGAGTGTTTTACATGCTGCAGCTGAAGGTGGTAATGTTGAATGTAATGATGGCACGACTCCACTGCATGTGGCAGCATCGAATGGGAAGACTGAGGCAGCATTGGAGTTGATCAGACTTGGGGCAGAGAAAGCCATAGTAGCTGGTACAATAGGTACTCCGCTTCATCAAGCTGCATTTGGTGGTCATGCGCCAACTGTGAAGGAACTATTGAAGGCAGGCTGTCCAGTGGATGTGATGGATAGCGATGGTTGGAGTGTTTTGCATGCTGCAGCTGGCGGTGGTAATGTTGAAGTGATTAGAGAAATGCTGAGTGCAGGTTGTGACATTAATACAACAGGCAATGATGGCAGGACTCCACTGCATGTAGCAGCATGGAATGGGAAGACTGAGGCAGCATTGGAGTTGATTGGACATGGGGCAGAGAAAGCCATAGTAGCTGGTGCAATAGATACTCCGCTTCATGAAGCTGCTGTAGGTGGTCATGCATCAACTGTGAAGGAACTATTGAAGG
The DNA here is from genome assembly GCA_964019415.1 of Ianthella basta. Taxonomy (NCBI): domain Eukaryota; kingdom Metazoa; phylum Porifera; class Demospongiae; order Verongiida; family Ianthellidae; genus Ianthella; species Ianthella basta. The sequence goes on along the minus strand of OZ025889.1, from coordinate 2,477,227 downwards.
CCGGCTGTCCTGTGGATGTGATGGATAGTGATGGTTGGAGTGTTTTGCATGCTGCAGGTGAAGGTGGCAATGTTGAAGTGATTAGAGAAATGCTGATTTCAGGTTGTGACATTAATGCGGTAGACAATGATGGCATGACTCCACTGCATGTAGCAGCATCGAATGGGAAGACTGAGGCAGCATTGGAGTTGATTGGACATGGGGCAGAGAAAGCCATAGTAGCTGGTGCAATAGGTACTCCGCTTCATGAAGCTGCTGTAGGTGGTCATGCATCAACTGTGAAGGAACTATTGAAGGCCGGCTGTCCTGTGGATGTGATGGATAGTGATGGTTGGAGTGTTTTGCATGCTGCAGCTGGCGGTGGTAATGTTGAAGTGATTAGAGAAATGCTGAGTTCAGGTTGTGACATTAATGCAGTAGACAATGATGGCACGACTCCACTGCATGTGGCAGCATTGAATGGGAAGACTGAGGCAGCATTGGAGTTGATTGGACATGGGGCAGAGAAAACCATAGTAGCTGGTGCAAGAGGTACTCCGCTTCATCAAGCTGCATTAGGTGGTCATGCATCAACTGTGAAGGAACTATTGAAGGCCGGCTGTCCTGTGGATGTGATGGATAGTGATGGTTGGAGTGTTTTGCATGCTGCAGCTGGCGGTGTTAATGTTGAAGTGATTAGAGAAATGCTGAGTTCAGGTTGTGACGTTAATGCAGTAGACAATGATGGCAGGACTCCACTGCATGTAGCAGCATCGAATGGGAAGACTGAGGCAGCATTGGAGTTGATTGGACATGGGGCAGAGAAAACCATAGTAGCTGGTGCAAGAGGTACTCCGCTTCATCAAGCTGCATTAGGTGGTCATGCATCAACTGTGAAGGAACTATTGAAGGCCGGCTGTCCTTTAGATGTGATGGATAGTGATGGTTGGAGTGTTTTGCATGCTGCAGCTCAAAGTGGTAATGTTGAAGTGATTAGAGAAATGCTGAGTGCAGGTTGTGACATCAATGCAACAGACAATGATGGCGAGACTCCACTGCATATGGCAGCATTGAAAGGGAAGACTGAGGCAGCATTGGAGTTGATCAGACATGGAGTCAACAATGTTGCTGATGATTGTGGTCCTCTACTTCATCAAGCATCAGAAGTGGGGAGCACGGAGGTACTAATGGTGTCGATGAGTTGTGGAGCCACTGGATATTGTGATGTAAATTGTACAGATGAGATTGGCCTGACTCCCTTGCATTACGCTGTGCTGTCTAAGAACAAGGACTGTGTGCGTGTCCTCCTGCAGCATGGAGCAGACCCAAAAATGGTTGGCCCCTATTTTGGCTCACCTTACGTTTGTGCAAGAATTGCTGCACCTACTGTTGTGGAAGCATTTGATGACTTCATAGTGGAGGAAGAGGATGAGAGGCTCCCTTGGATGCATGAAGTTTCAAAAGACCATCATTGGAGTAGTTTTATTGACTATTTCCTGCTTGACAGATACAGTGCTCTAGAAAGAGACACATTTGGCATGTCACATCTGGAGTATCAGCTCGTGCTCCATTGCAATTATATTGATACTTTGGTCTCATGTTTTCAGAAGTTGTCTTTGGCCTTCCCTTTTCATAATGAGCCTTTGGCAAGTGTTGATAATGTGCTGCTATTGGCTACCATCATTGGAATGAAGTCATTTGTAAACAAGCCCTTAATCTTTGCTAAATGCTGTCCAATTTTTGCTGGCCAAAGAGTGACTTCTCTTTTAAAAATGCACTACTCTCTACAAACACTGCCACACATTGAAGAGCTGGTTCCACCTGACACTGCTGCCCTGAACCTCCTGCATGTGGCTGTGCTGGCTATGAAATTTAAAGCAAGTGGAAAGTTCGTCTTTAAGCATGTAGAAGCTGACCACCCTTCTCTCCTCAAGTCACTGGTGACCAATGACTCCTTCCGCCACACCCTCCATGAGTACATTGGTAGCCTGACCCCTCTGGACCTAGCAGAAAAGCTTGGACTTGACGAGGCAGTCACCATCATCAGTAGAGCTGGTGGGAGACATGGGATATGGACAGTGATCCCAGAAGAGGTCAGGTTTGAACACGGGCCAGCTGTCCTCTACTACCATCAAGGGCTACTGCAGCTGATGTCATCAGGTCCACATGGACAACAAGCAGTGCAGGCAATGTTCAGCCAGTTGCTAGGTAGGACCACTACGGCTGAGCAGGGAACATCCACAGAGGAGTCCTACCTCCTTCAGCAGAAGGTGTTGGACCAGAGACCGGACTTAAGTATAATATCTGGTTACATCATTGGCCGCTTCAATGTTGCCCACTGGCGGCATTTAGGGATTTCCCTTGGAATCCCCCTAGAATCCCTCTCCCACATTTCCTCCACCCACTCCTCATGTGAGGACAGGTACCTGGAGGTCCTCATCTACTGGTTGGAGCACAATGAGGCTGCCTGCTGGAGGACGCTGCTGGAGGTACTCAGCCATTTTGAGACCAAACAGACAATGGATGAGTTGACACAGAAAATCCTTGCAGCCCAAGACAGTGCAGTGAGTTGAACGGTTGTGTGAGGTGTTGTTGGTTTGTACACCTCTATGTAAGCAATATGTAATGATGGCCATCTTCCACCGGTATACCACCCCTGCCCTCTTCCCATACAGATTCCTCCAGTCTCCACAGCTCATAATGTACCAGTACATCTCAGTCCAGTGGAAGTTGGTATGTGTGTCTTCTTGTGTATACTCTGAGTCACATCTTCAAATTCTGTTCTAGGAAATGTACATTGCACCAGTCTCTCATGTACACTCTTACAGTTTCCCTCCACTTCCCTCAATCCCTTGTTCTGCAGGAGCTACTTCCCCTTCTTCCTCATCCCAGCTGTCCCCCCAGTTTGTATCCCATGTAGTGCACCATGTTGGAGTGAACTGGTACAACTTTGCACTGCACCTGGGTATCAGCTCAACAGTACTGGATGTAGTTAAGGTTGAAAGGCAAAGTTTGACCAGTGACTGTTGCCGTGAGTCCCTCCAGTGCTGGTTGAGGTATGACCGTGACACTGGAGAGAAAGGGAGGGAGGTGGGTGTGGTCTTCGAGGCCGTTGGGAAGGCCTGTGGCTCAGTGGCAGTGGAGCGGATCCAGTCCAGTCTGCAGGACAGTGAGGCCCAACCCTCTAGCCCCGCCCCCCTCCTGCAGAGCACCCCTGAACTAGCTGCTCTACAAGAACACGTGGTCCCCTTTACAGCCGCCCAGTGGGAGGCGGTTGCAGACTACCTGCTAGTGTCACATGAGAAGCGAGCTGTGATTGCTGCCAGTGAGCGAGGCCGTGTTGAGGTGTGCTGCCGTGAGCTGTTCAACCAGTGGCTGCAGCAGTTGCCAGGCACTGGGTCCCTCCCCCGCACCTGGGGGAAAGTGCTTGATGTGGTGGGAGAGGCAGTGGGGCCAGAGGTGGCCAAACGGATCAGGAGAAGACTGGAATCCAAGGAGGGAGGTGAGGAAAGCTAAGGCCCTTACTTAAGGTCCTTACATACTTGTACACATGCTAATAGTGTTATAAATGTCAGTGTACATTGGAGTGAGGTATAGTACTCTGAAGGAGTGGGACTATTACATAACCCCATGGTGATTGTGAATGGGAATGTGTAGGACGAGCATGGCCTCTTGACGCAGGCTCAACTGATTTGTTTTTGAGTCTGAAATGATACAGTTGTTTGCACTGAAGCTATCTCCTCTGCTACTTCACACACATTATCACTGGCAGCACATAGATGTGCTAGACAGTGATGTGGTAGATGCTCATGCTACGCTGTTCAGTCAGGAATAGGATTGTTTGTGAGCAAGGTCACGTATCGAGGCAAAATTAGCGAGAGAGTTGAACTGCGAGAGTCTACATCAGTCACTATATTCAAATTTCTCACTAATTTACCTTTACCTTGCTAAGTGACCTTGCTCTGATCGATTCTATTCATGCTAGATAGTGTTGATTCCTTTTGCTTGAATTAGAATCCTAGCTGTCTTTCATGGTCTCCTGATATGAACCATGCATATAGCAAATGTCCGGCAATGTTTACACTATGGTTGCCAGACAGCAGACCCAGTTGTATTGAGAGTGCTCATACACTCAACCCCTCACACATTACTTCCCCTCTCAGCATCTGGTGTGAAGAGGCCACCTAGCCATGAAGAGACTCCTTTCACTAAAAGGAGAGATGTTGAAGAGGGGATCTCACCAGAGGGTATGTATTACTGACTGGGTAGTTAGTATGCACTTGGATGGGCTAAGTGAGATGTGACCACTACAGTGAGATTTGGTGATGACCCTCACACATCCCCGGCTACCCTCCTTTCCACAGCTGTCCCTCCCCCACCCCTATCGTGTGGGTCTACCACTGGATCGGCAGCCCTCCCTCAGCAGGACACTGTCATGACTGCATCAGGTAAAGAACAACTCAGTTCATAAACTACTATACCTAATTCACAGATTGCCTGTTGCAACCTCAGCTGTGTTAGTGACCTGTGTAAAGGTAGTTGTTGTGGTCTCTGCAGAATCCACAGGAGCCTCAGTGCCCGGTCTGAAGAGACCAGCTAGTGTTGAGGAGACTCCTTCCACTAAAAGGAGAGATATTGAAGAGGAGGCCTCACCAGAAGGTATTGTTTACTAGTAGTTGTCTGACTGTGGATAGGCTGATTTGGAGTGATATATCCTTACACTGAGAGGATTGTGGATACTCTATCCATGGTTCTGTATGTGTACTGAAATTACACCGTATGTACAGGTATGTACACCCATAGGTAATCTATGTATGGCTTACCTTGGCTTTTACTAGTTATCTGGTTATTGTTTTCAGACTGCGTATGAGACGTAGGATTCTCCACCACAGTTTGGCAGATTTACGTACGTATGTGAAAATTGTGCTTTGCTTCTCTTGAGAACTACTTCACTCTAACCAAGGAGTAGCCAGGTCTTGAAGGTGACGATGAAAACAAGCAATTTATCAATGCAGTGGAACCTCAGAAATAAGACCACCATCCGGGCCATGCAAAGTGGTCTTATCTTTGAGGTGGTCTTAATTCTGCAATGGAACAATACATGTGTTTAGGACTAAATCAAAGCGGTCTTATTTCTGAAGTGGTCGTTTAGCGGGGTTCCACTGTATTAGCAAGGATGAAGCATCCATAGGAGTGGAATTGCACAATCTTCTCACTAAAAATGGAGTTGTACTTTACAGCCCATATTGTATGTAGTGTTTATGCTATGTACCCATACATAAAGTCTCCCACAAATATATCTTCTCAACCATAGTTCATTATAACCATTGTAAGCCTGCAGGACGGCAACTTTTCCTGGCGTGTACTATTGCAATATCATTAGCTATCACTGGTTGTAATGGTTTTGAGAGTAAATCACTTTTGCATTGACAGCAGAACAGTCAGTTTACTTGTAGCTACGTTTAATGTAGCAACAATCCTCTCTGTCATTACTTCAGTTGTCAGGACATGTCTCAATGTCTCTTATGTAAATTGGTAGTTTGACAAATTTTTGATGTCTCTTTTCCACTCATAATGCTTTCTTTCACTGATGCTGTCCACAGACAAAGGTATAACCCACCTTAGTGATGTGATGGTGCTTGACCTGTTCACTTCCTTCCCTCCCCCACAGTCACCCCACTCCCTCACCTTTAGTGGACCCACTCAGAAGTGAGTTCTTCAGCAGCAAACCAACAGCTGTGCTTCTCCTGGAGAAAGTGGTCCCTGAAGTTGCACATGAATGGCTTCAAATAGTGGTCAAATAGTTGTTGGTGAGGTGGGAGGAGAGGTTATGGGATGGAATAGAGATGGTAAAATACACTAAGCAAGCTCTTCTCTCAAGACGGACCGATGCAACTGCATCTGATTGATACCATGGTTGGATTGAAGGGTGCACTTTAGTGTGAATAAGGCAATCAGCTCATCCGTGAATGAAGGTGAAGCTGCTCTTATTACCTTCTTAGTAGTATATGGCCGATCTGTTACAAAAGACCTGTCTCTGCTGTTTTTGTTGTGTGCTTACCTGTTGTCTCCGCATGAGCTATCCCCACACTCCTCCAGCATCTGCCACTGAGAGCGACACTCTTGTCTAATGTCTTCCTACAGTGGAATAGACACCTTCCAACTTCTCAACGCTCCTCTCATTTCTCCAGTTAAGTACAGCCAACACTCCACCATTGTCTCACACACAGTGACCTCCACACTCCTGTTATATCTCCCACTGTGCACACCTTACTCTCCCCTGATGTCTTCACTAAGTGAGTTCCACACTTCCCAAGCATCTCCAACTAATTGAGCTACGTACAATGAATTTCTCCTCCAATGTGTCCCATATGTGACCGTCAAGTTCCTTCAAAGACTTCTACTGTCTACTCCTTACTGGATTGTCTACCACTGCTTAAACTGCCCAGACATACTGTATTTCACTGAATGACCCCACACTACTGAGATGTCTCCCACTGAGTGGCCCTGCACTCCTCAGACGTCTCCCACTGCATTAACCTCAGAACGATATAATGATGATCATCTGAAACAGATTTGTGCCGTTTTGCACCAGATCAGAACCACTAATTCAAGTACCCACTTCAAGCCCTGAACTACATAGATTATCTGAACCCTTGTAACATTCCACTATGGTCAGTGGAGACCGACCTTCCTTGGACTGAGCCCACAAGAGCGTTCATGCCCAGTCCCCACCTCTGTCCCTCCCTCACAGCACCTCCCTGTACTCATCTGACAGTATTTCCCTGGTCTGTGACGGAGGCTCCTCAGCTTAGCCGACTACTCTCAAATGACACCCATGTACTTGAGCAGTAGGTAGCTAGAAGAGCTGTTGTTGCTCCTGCCTTCAGCTCACCTCAGAAAGCAGTTTGTACATTAGAGAGATGCAGCTAGGCTCCTCAATGTACATGGCTCTTGACTTTACTGCTCTCTGCCTCTGCAGCCCCCTCCTCCGTACCATGTTGTAAAACAATGCATGTGGTGGGGGAAGGAGAGAGGGCTGTGATTATGTGTGAACGTACTGCCTCCTACCTCTGTTGAGAGGAAGGCAGTTTGGTGCAAGAGTAGCTGAACCCTCAGACAGTGGAGGTGTAGCTATGGTCATTGCTTGTTGTGTGGAGAGGCTGTTAACAGAAATTGAACCTAATCTCTGCTGGCCTTCCACTTCTCTTGCACTTGTTGCACCCTTTGTTTAGGCAATGAGTGAATGTGACACTCTGCCACTTGTTCCTTTGAGCGAACCTCACACTCTTTCAACTCTTGGTTTGATTACTTCTCACAAAGTGATGAGTGAAGTGAGCCTGCTAGCCCTGAGTTGAACAGACTCATTCCAGAGGGAAACTCTGGCCTTTCAACAGACATGACCAGAGAGGCAACTGTTGCCCCGTGTATATACCCTTTCCTGAAGTAGGCACTAATGAAGAGAAGACACATGTTACATGTGTGTACCTCAGCAGCAGAAAGCTGAATTATCAGTTGCTGTCTTGGACTCTCCTTTGAAGGCAGTATTTGCTTCCCCCCAGACCAGATTCCAGCTATTGTCAGTGCACAGATCAGAGCAGGTTTGTTCCACAGATGGTGCATTGTACTTATCACACCAAACCTCTCACATGAGTATGAGTGAGATCTGTTCTGTGTCCTGCAGTGTATTCAGTGAAGGTTTAATGAACAAGAGTTCAGTATGCCACTTTTTGGATGCAGCACAGGTATAGACTAGTGCTACGTAAATTGTTTAGCTTGTGATTATTTACATATGTAAATCTATCATGAGTGTGTATGTGTGTGTGTGTGTGTGTGTGTGTGTGTGTGTGTGTGTGTGTGTGTGTGTGTGTGTGTGTGTGTGTGTGTGTGTGTGTACGTACTGTAAATCTGTGTGTGTGTTCTTCTCCTTACATCACTTGTGCAGCAGGTCTGATGAGGTGCTTTCCTCTCAAATCAGACGTGACTCTCAAGTCTACTTCACCTCCTTCTCTCAACATGTTTTGAAGAAACTCTGCAAGTTCTCGCAAGTGTGTGTGTGTGTGTGTGTGTGTGTGTGTGTGCGCACGCATGTGTGTGTGTTGGTGTGTGTTTGTGTGCGTGCATGTGTGTGTGTGTGTGTGTGTGTGTGTGTGTGTGTGTGTGTGTGTGTGTGTGTGTGTGTGTGTGTGTGTGTACTGTAAATCTGTGTGTGTGTTCTTCTCCTTACATCACTTGTGCAGCAGGTCTGATGAGGTGCTTTCCTCTCAAATCAGACGTGACTCTCAAGTCTACTTCACCTCCTTCTCTCAACATGTTTTGAAGAAACTCTGCAAGTTCTCGCAAGTGTGTGTGTGTGTGTGTGCGTGTGTGTGTGCGCACGCATGTGTGTGTGTGTTGGTGTGTGTTTGTGTGCGTGCATGTGTGTGTGTGTGTGTGTGTGCATGTGTGCATGTGTGTTTGTGTGTGTGTGTGTGTGTGCATGTGTGTGTGTGTGCACATGTGTGTGTGAGGGTGTGTGTGTGCATGTGTACGTGTGTGTGTGTGCGCATGTGTGTGTGTACATGTGTGTGTGTGTGTGCATGTGTGCATGTGTGTTTGTGTGTGTGTGTGTGTGTGCATGTGTGTGTGTGTGCACATGTGTGTGTGAGGGTGTGTGTGTGCATGTGTGCGTGTGTGTGTGTGTGTGTGTGTGTGTGTGTGTGTGTGTGCGCATCTGTGCGTGTGTGTGTGTGTGCGCATGTGTGTGTGTACATGTGTGTGTGTGTGTGTGTGTGTGTGTGTGTGTGTGTGTGTGTGTGTGTGTGTGTGTGTGTGTGTGTGTGTGTGTGTGTATGCGCTTACTACTGACTGAGCTGCCCCGTCCCACCCCTCCAGATGTGCTCCACTGCTGGTCACTGTCAAGGACTATGAATCCCCCACCTGCAGTGCACTGAGGCTGTGAAGGGAGAGCTGACGAGGTAGCCCTCCTGTTGGTCAGGTCAGTAGTCACTCACCACACACTGCAGCACTACCAGCTAGTTGATCCTAGTCCATCACTGTTGAGTGGTGCTGTGTGCTTGTGTGTGTGTGTGTGTGTGTGTGCATGTGTGTGTGTGTGTGTGTGTGTGTGTGTGTGTGTGTGTGTGTGTGTGTGTGTGTGTGTGTGTGTGTGTGTGTGTGTGTGTGTGTGTGTGTGTGTGTGTGTGTGTGTGTGTGTGTGTGTGTGTGTGTGTGTGTGTGTGTGTGTGTACATAATATTATATGCATGCTTGCATGTGTACATGTTCAGAATGAATCCCATATTGATAACGCTTTGTTGTTGTGTTCAGTTGTAGGTGTATGAAGACAGCACATGCACATGCACACACACATGGGAGGAGACCTCACATGTTGTGTGACACACTGAGCTTGCAAGTGAGCTCAAGGGGGAGACCCTGTGGGGCGGGGCCAGAAGAAACTATTGGGTAATGTGGCTAATTACATACCTCTTGCCCATAAAAGGGACAACTGACCCATTGAAGACCCATTTATATAGTTTGTATTGCAGTAGTCCTGTACTGTATATAGTTATGTATACCATCATTGTACTCTTGATTATGCTTATAGCTGTAATTATCAATCCGTTGTAGCTACATTCTTTACTACTGTAGTTGACTTTTGTAGTACATTTTGTGTAGTTTGTGTAGTGTGCTATTGCATAAATACTTTCATGACAGCTCCCACTCATTGATCCATACGTACATACAACATGCATGCATGCCCATGCAGTATGCATGGATCGGGATGGGACTATCTTCCATGCATGTGAGATCGATCTTGAGCAAAAGTATGATTATATAATTATTGCAATTGCATGCTATAATAAACTCAGGTCACTTGACATGTACGTGCGTTTCGCATGTGCACTAGCAACAGAAAGGGTCATCATCCATATACAATTAAATAATGGGTGTGAAGGATCAGTGTGCTATATACCCAGTTGTAGTACTGTACTGGTATCTCATGTACCAGTGCATGCCATGTTGGAATTATAATAGACCAGAATGCACTGCATCCATGCAACAAACTAGCATTGACACGCCACATATACATCATCAGTACTAGCTATAGTACATGCACAAGGTACTGCCTGTATGGACCCATGTACCATATGCGCTAAAACTATTCGTGGACTAAACTTTCGCAGATTGAGTAATGCCAAACTTTCGTGGTTTTTATTTATGCAGATGCTTGTGTCACCAATATTATTTATAATATTATTCTCAAGTTGGAGAGAACGCCTGCCACCTGCTTCAGTTCAGCTATAACTACCTCGGCCACGCCAGGGGAAACAACCTTTCCAACTCGGGCTCATCACGCTGCTTCACTGTAAAGTAGGAACGAATCGGCATTCTTGAAGACTTAACACAACCAAATGATAAACTAAACACGCATGCGTGTGAGTGTGTGTGTGTGTGTGTGTGTGTGTGTGTGTGTGTGTGTGTGTGTGTGTGTGTGTGTGTGTGTGTGTGTGTGTGTGTGTGTGTGTGTGTGTGTGTGTGTGTGTGTGTGTGTGTGTGTGTGTGTGTGTGTGTGTGTGCATGTGAGTGTGGTGTGTATGTGCAGAAGAAAGGTTGGTTAGTTGTATCTGTAAAGTTGAATGGACCTCTTGTCTCTTGTTTGTGCTTGCTCTCATCTTGTGCAGTCAAACAGAGCAACAGGGGACATTATCAAAAGAGCATTCGTTCCCTCCGTTGTGCCGTCAAGTGTTGCAGTGCTGTGTTTGTGTTTGGCACGGCTCTAGTCATTGTATCATTATTGTTGCCATAGTAACAGCAGTGGAGACTAGCAAGCAGTGATGACCACATGCTGTGACATCATCTACAGGTGGATCTATTTTGATGGGTCTTGTGTATTTTTTTGCATGGGAGAAGATTGATTCTGTTGTAACTGTTTCTCCATATATCCTTCTGTATTGGGAAGGAAGTATAATTCTAAACTGGCAATTAATTTTGGTTTATTTATTTCGCTGTCAAAGATTAGTGTGCTTTGTGCTTCTGGTATCCTTGTAAACGTTATACCCGCGAACGCAACTACTTAAATTGAACGAAGACATCTGTAAACAGTCAGAAAGGATCCTTAAAGCACCAGTAGAACGAAACAAAGCATACATCAATGCCTGAGCCGCTCTAGGTGGTGATATCTTCCATAGATGCCATAATTGCTGCCAGATGCCATATTATACGTGTGTATGTGTGCGTAACTGTATGCATGCATATGGGTATACGTATATGAGCGGGGGTAAACAAAATGGAATTATACAACAGTAAAGGCACACATGCGCACAGCCTGATATAAGTACAATGAGTGCGGGTATATAGCGTTTTACACCCAGACCTCAACTGCATGCTTTCATTTTATGTTGCTATGCAGCTAGTGTATTCATGTCGACAGCGCCAGATGGTCTGGGTAGCTGCAACTTGATGGCATAAATTATGTATGTATAAATAATCAACTAATTCAGGTTTAACAGTTTGCCATCCAAATGCATGCTGCTATAATATGTCAGACTCATGCACATTCATGCCATTTGTAATTATAGCTACCACTTCATCACACTCCTGCAGCGTTGTTCACCAAACATTAATTGCTTTTCACTCGGCAACTGTGGCTGTGTTCTAAAGTTAACATTAACTATAATATTATGCGAAACTGTTCATAGGAAGTAGCTACTCGCAGAAAATGAAAGAAATATGATAGGGTCTCTAAACTGCTCAATAATAGCTAGCAAAAAGAACTAGAAACGTATGTGGGACTAATGTTGCCTACATGCACTGTATGCAGAAATACCAGTATGTAGCTAAACAAGTAATGCAAAATATTGTGAATACATGAACAATACAATCTGATTACAATTTTCATGAATGCAGCAATTATTGCAACTGTATCAGTCAGCACAGCATGGCACAAGTCTTCACTTCCCTACAAGACCAATAATAGGAGAAAGAGTCTACTGTTAGTTTTGGCCACCGAGAAGGAATTGGTGAGTAACTGCAATCCACTTCACCAAACATGTACACATCTACCACATCAGGGCCACACATCCAAGGAAAGTAATATATGCGTGCACGCAACCACACCTACAGCGTGCACACACGCGCGCACGCACACACGAATGCAAGCAACATACCAAGCAGGTCAAGTCTCTCTTTCAAGGACTGAATCTGCTGTTTCGGAATCTTTGCATATTCCATTGCCTCAATCAGCACCGCCCAGCTAGGTGGCTGTTGGCCCTGACCTTCTTTCCATCTGGTCAAACCATCTTGTACAGCTCCTTCATCATCTTTGGGATGGCTAGTAATACATGCTGTTATTGCAGCTGAGTCAAGTCCAACTCCTTCCAAAACTGCCCTCACTTTGCCGGCAGCATTTCTGCTCGCATATTCTCTGAAAAGTCTGAGGTGGTCTGGGTGATCTGCAGAGAGAGTAAGGTACTTCACAAACACATTACTCGCAACAGACAAACCTAACCAACTCACCATACACTTCCAGTGACAAAATAGCCTCCTTCACATCTTGTGAAGAACCTGTCAGAGTGCATACACATAATAGTACATACAGAGAGGAATGGGATAAACTGTTATGGCACACAGGCCATGGCAATATGGTATATACAGCAACACAGTCACATGCAAATAGTACACATCATCAGTCATGCAATTAATCTATATAGAGACTAGTGCAGGTGTAATTCATACAGTATGTCACCAACCTGTCCATGAGTTTGCTGCCACTCCATCCAATTCATCTGCAGTGATTAAATTCTTCTGATACAACTCTGACAGCACTGTGTGGGATAGCATGAAGCATGGGAGACTGCTTTTAGTTGAAGTCAAAGATCTACATCTAGGTCTACATAAGCGACAACTTCAGATAGTATCAAAGATCTACAATATGTGTGGGTATGCAGACATCATTGTTGACTGTTTAAAGTGAAACAATGCAGACACAGAGGTTTAGGCTGCAACACACACACACATGGTCCATATAAGTAAGGTGTGCTGATCTCCCCTTAACAACACGGTGTAATAAGTTGTGCAGTGTGCTTGCTTATGTGCACGTACCTGTGTGTATATACACTCGTATTTGTGTGTGTGTTGTGTGTGTGTGTGTGTGTGTGTGTGTGTGTGTGTGTGTGTGTATGTGTGCATGTGGGTGGGTGTGCATTCATGTATGTGCATCTGTGTGATGGTGAGTGTGAAGCATCGTGCACCCTTGAACTAAATATATGGCAGAGACAACTCACTCTTCAGCTCCGCCTTCACCAGGCAGCCATGTTCCTCCAGCACTTGACTGGCTTCCAGCACTATCTTTGCAGGTTTGGCTAAAATAACTTGAGCAACATGGTTCTTCCACTTCCACCCCTCCAGCCTAGCCACCTCAAAGCAGTCTTCTTCTGTTAGAAATTGTCTGGTAAAAAACTTGTTCAGCACTGCAGGGAGTGAATTCTTAATATTATGTATTTAATCTGTTTCCAGTCTGCCACAGGAATCAGAGTTACTGTAGGGTACTGTGAATACCTCACCAACCTCTCAACTTCCTCGCTTCCTCATTATCTCCATGCTTGTCCAGTATTTCAGCTCCTTTGCTTGCCTTTTCTGGAGTCTTGATGCAAAGGAGGGCAACAGTATTACGCTGCTTGGTCACTGCTCAAGGTACATATATAGGAGTGTGAGATAAGAACAAGTTATATGCAAGCACTATGAACATGCAGTGTATGAAGATTGACTGCCAGGACATAAAAGCAGTCAATTCAGCAGTAGGTATGCATACGTATGTATTATATGTAACATTCATGTATGTGCCATGCACTATTCAGTAGTCACACAGTGCCAAATTAGTATTATAAATTACAGTGACACTTGTAACACACCCTGCAGATCCTTGGCGCAGTGGCCACATTCCAGACCCCAATAGGTTTGCTGAGCATTCTGCTTCTCCCACTCCTTTCTCCAACGCCTAGCATCCTGAGAGCAATCGTCTGCTGATAGAATGCCTTCAGCAAAGAGGTCGTTCAGCTCTGCAGGGTGTGTATAAGTACCATTTACCACAAGGCATTAGGTGCATCAAGGGTGGATGCATACATAGTGCATAGACTATAGATGCAGCACCATGCACTATGAGTGGTTTGTACAGAATCTGGACTATAGTTACGTACATAATCTAGAGAGAAGTGGAGTACTGATGTTGAAAGGAAAGTTGTTTATGTTATACTCCCTACGAAGAGCATGACCATGCAGTTTCTCTGAATCACAATCGAACAGAGAACCTACCTTCATCTTCATAATGTTATACAGGTGAGAGACCGGTCACTGAACACAATACCAAATACAGCTACGTACAGTAGTAGCTAGGGTGATATGAAGCTCAGCCAATACACTAAGTTGACTACCTCACCAACCTCTCAACTTCCCTGCTTCCTTGTCATGGCCAAACTTATCCAGAATGTCAGCTACTGAGGTTGCCTCTTCTGCAGGCTTGATGCACAGCACAATTACAAGAGCGGAGGTCCATTTGGTCACTGTTGAATGTACATAAGGGAAGTAATAGTATAAGTATAGTATTATTGCAAAAACATTGCAAGATGTTTCAGAACCTACAGCCATATCATATTATTATGTTAGGGTGTATTTTAAGGACTGAATATGTGCTATAGCTATAGTTAGTGTTTTAAGGTCCAAGCAGCATGCATTGGTGCATGGGTGGGTGGGTGTATCTGTATAGCACATCCCTAAATGAATGGTGAATTTGATAATATCAACATTATATACATCATATTCATGCAGTTGGTGCATGTGCCAAGTTGTTAAAGTGCAGTGCTTGGCACACACCATGATCCTTGGTATAGAGACCTCGTTTTCCAAGTGTTGGGCTTAATGAACCTCCAGGTATTTTCGGTGGAGGAGAGATTTCAGAAAGATTCCTATCCCGTTCCTCTCTCCATTGCCTAGCCAACGCAGAGCACTCTTCAGCTGTTAGGAGGTCTTCAGCAAAGAGCTCATCCAGCACTGCATGCAGAGTGTGAATAAGGACTAGTAACCACAATCCCTTGAGCGCCACCAAGAGTGAGTGCAGTGCATATCACACTCTTTGAAGTATATTGTAGTGGTGATTTATTGTTATAAGTTATATTATACTTTATATATACACTACAATTGGAATGGACAGCATAACACAGTGTTTTAGATCTACAGTATGTGTTAGTGAGGACACAACATTTTACTGCTCATAGCATTAGCTACTAATGTGATATGGAAGGGTAAATAATTAAGGTAACTACAGTTGTATGAGCCTCTATAATATACTTTGTACAAAATTAAACTATAATAAATATACACAAGAACACAATACACAATATCACCTTTGTAGCTGTATGTAGCAGAGTGGACTAGCTCTGAGTTCACTGTTGACCTGTCTGACAATGTCACTAACCTCTCAACTTATTGGTTGACTCAGTGTGGCCAGATGTGCGGAACACGTCATCTCCTCTGGTCATAAATTGTAGTGGATTGAAGCAACGGACATGTACATCTTTTTCAGCAAGGTTCCCTCTTTCTCCTTCCATTATCTCCACTTCATCTACCGTCACCAACCTCTCCTGGTACAACTCTGACAGCACTGTGTGGGATAGCAGCACTGATACACAGACTGAGCACACAAAACATTCTTACACTATGCTAATAGCAAAGGTCTACAATGTGTGTGGGTACACAGCCACTGCTTAAGGTAGGAGGAACAGGCGCAAACAGGGAGGATTTGGGCACTAGTACTCTAACAGCACTGTGTGAAGTGTGTGTGTGTGTGTGTGTGTGTGTGTGTGTGTGTGTGTGTGTGTGTGTGTGTGTACAGAGCAAATACCATTAGCATAGGAACCTAACTCAGAGAACAGTTGATACTTGGAATGATGAGAGGATAGAGTAGGGGAGAATCAAATGACAATGAAATGTGGTACATACATATATAGTGGTGGCCCACTGCTGCTTGAGGAATCTGAGAGCTTTCAATGGAACAAACTCCACCTAGCAGACTGCCGATGGTCAAGTAGCTACAATGGTGAGAGCTAGTCTTGTTCCCAGAACCTTCCAAAGCGTGCACGATGTATAGGGCAGGTCACTGTACCTTGTGGACAATCCACTTTCACATCACACAAAAAGCTCACTGAAAGGTGAAAGACACAATGCAATTTCAGCTTTCACTTACTTAACTATTATATAGTCCTAGCCTCAATCCAATTGTAATATATATACATGTAGCTGAAATTGCAGATCCAATTTAGATTTCAGGTACAAATTGCAATTGAATTCTAAAAGTTGACCAGGCAAATCCAGGTTTCAGAGATGTACACAGTAGCAACATGGCTACAGAACACAATGCTACTTAGCATCAACATATGCACACATGCACAAGACACACACTTGTAGCCACATGCACACATGCATAGCACATAACTGCAGCTCAGCTAAATTGCAATTTCTGATAATTATACAATATAATAGACAGCTCTTCTTCGAACTCCCTTCATTTGCATATGTGCAGTATGCATACATTATGTGTGTGACACTGTCTGTGTGGATGAGTGTCTTGCAATTGCAAG
Organism: Ianthella basta; assembly: GCA_964019415.1. Classification (NCBI taxonomy): domain Eukaryota; kingdom Metazoa; phylum Porifera; class Demospongiae; order Verongiida; family Ianthellidae; genus Ianthella; species Ianthella basta. The sequence continues at coordinate 2,460,636 of OZ025889.1, read as the reverse complement.
CTAGTGCATGTGGTGTGCATGTGTGTATGTGGTAGTGTGTGTGTGTGTGTGTGTGTATGCGTGTGCAGTGTATTATAAATTATATTATTCACAATCATTAAATTAGTATATTTATAGTTATTATGCATGCATTCCAGCCTCATGTAATTGTTTGCTTGTAATATTATAATTCCCACGAACATTTGATCATGAATCAATTGTCAGTCTAGATCTGGCCTGCAGTTCTATATTTTATAATAAATTATATTGTTGCACCTTGCATTGCAGCATAAAATGCATTTAAAGACCCATACTGGTATGCCACTGCTCTACCACATACGGCTGTGTAGGGTACTTCGTGTGTATGGAAGATCACAGATGAGAATGGTGTGTCAACTGATCTTGTGCAGAGCCGCTTCCCTTGGGCTGTGTCTGTTCTCAGAGGGCTGGAACAAGAGTAGGCAGAGTCAGACATGTTAAGGGCCACACGCATCCACCCCCCTCTGCTGCCGCAATGAACGTTCTCCATGTCGCAGTAGACTTCACGGATCACCATGCTCTTCCGTGTGTGACATTGATCCAGTACTCTCCAGACGGTGCTTCTTGGTTGCACTCATATACCTCTTGGCATGAGGTGGCTGGAAGGTAAGAGAAACGTCCCAAGTCGTGGCACTTCCTGGCTTTGCTCTGGCTCAGCTTGCTGTCGACTTCTTCTTTTAAGACCTCAGCCTTAATCTGATCGCTAATAGTCTTTAGGTCAAATGTGGAGATGCCAAGTGCACCAGGTGGCCCTGCAGGTCCTTCTGTCCAATCACTCCCATCTCTCCCTGGAGGTCCCTGATGAACAGTGCACACTGGAGGAGAGGTGAGGAGACTGCAATTGGGTTGTGTGCTGCCCGTAGCAACCACAGCACAGCAGAGAATAAATAAGCTCTTTAGGATGCCCATTGTTGTCAGTTGTCGACCTTCACTTGCATTGCATTCGTGGAACTGTAGTCAATGTTGTAGTCAATGTCGCTTCAACCTGCTATTTGTACCTAATCTCCCTACAGTGCATGGAAGTGGAACTATGTGGTGGCTGTACCTACAGATTGTGTATCTGTTGGGTTAGATAAACAATACAATGGACAGAACCAAGAATGTGAACAATGCATCTATACTACTATTAAATCTGTATAGTGACAGCTAAAGTTCAGTGGTAATCATTTCATGAACGATTCAGTTATTTCTGGTCACTACAGTTTACAACTGGTAGCTCTCCTCCTCTCAACTCCCTCCTTTGTAGGATAAGCAGAGTGAGTTGTTGGAGCGCTGGCGTCGCACCTTCCATAAGGCCATTGAAGCCAATGGAGATGACCACTAATGTACGCCCCTGATCAGCCAGGAAACACTGATGGAGATGGCAAGGTGTGTTGTGTGTGTAATGTCTGACACTGTGTTTGATGTGTATGTGTTTTATGTAGTACCTACACAAGGTGCCTTTACATGTGTCTGTTTTGTGTGTGTGTTGTGTAGTGTATACATGTGTATGTGTCACATATGTAGTGCTGAAATCACACCTTCCATATGAGGTCATTGATGCTGACAGGGATTGGACAAAGAATGTGAGAGAACTGTTGACTTCCTGCTCCTCTCCAATGAATATGTGAGCTAGCACAGGCAGACTGAGAAGTGTTTGTGTCAAAGCTCACTAAACACTCCTTTGAGTACTTCCACTGTGCGCTACTTGGACCTGTGTTACTGCACACATGGAACATAGGACAGTCCTACTGAAGTTACTGCTACAGTTTCGGGGGAGTAGTGTTTATGTATATGTGTGTGTTGTGTGTGTTTTGTGTGTGTGTGTGTGCGCACACATGTGTGTGTGTGCGTGTGTTTGTTTTGTGTGTGTGTGTGTGTGTGGTGTGTGTATGAGTGAGTGTGTGCCAATGTGTGTTTATATGTGTGTGACCAGTTTGAATAGCACACTTAATCAGACTTACCCTCCACCTCTGTAATTGAAGGGAATATGACATCCTATTTTCCTGTATCCCGATACACTTGAATGTAGCCTGGTATGTGCACAGGTCTACCATCCACCCATGGCAAATGACCCCTAAACAGTGGGAGGTACTTCATTATACAATAGCAAGTTCCTTTTTATATGCCAACTATGCTCATATTAGTCCACACAAACTCCTGTCCATGTACATGCCTATGTACCAGGTACCAGGTGATGAGACACACACAACACAGTGGATGCATTCCTGAGTGAGACCGAGTTGTCCGTATGTGTCCTTCATTAACAGCTTTAAAAATATATCACCACGGCGACATGCAGCCTTGAAATGGAATAATTGGCAAGCTTTTTTGTGAGTATGTGTGTGTACATTAGTGTGTTTGTGTGTGTGAGCATGTTCATGTATGTGTGTACATACTTTGTGATTGTGGATAAAGTGTCAGTGTATTGGTGTATGTGTGTGTGAGTATTTTCCAGGTGAGTGATAGTGTATGTGTGTGTTTGTTTGAGCATATCATATGGTTTAGTGTCAGCACTGCACTGAAGAGGGCCACTAGCCCGAAACAGGTGATCCTCCCAAAGGAGTGCCCATTTGAAGTGCTATCTGGGTATACCTTTGGTTGGAACACTTGTCTGCAGTTGGACACTGTAATGTATGGCTGTGTGCATGTGTGGGCTTGCATGACTTTGTAAATGTTTCTGTGTGTTAATATCCATACCATTATGTTTGTGTGCTATGTATATATGAATGTAGCCTCTCTGCATTGGTGTATGTGTGCGTGCGTGTGTGTGTGTGTGTGTGTGTGTGAGTGTGTGTGTGTGTGTGGGTGTGGGTGTGTGTGTGTGTGTGTGTGTGTGTGCCACAACAGCACAGAGGATCAACTGGTGTCTACTCAAGGAGCAGCAGCACGAGACCAAGAGACTTCTGACTAGCCTGACAACAATGCACACACATGATTACATATTCCTATGCACACAGTACCCTATACACAACTCACATACATGCATACACACAACCCCCCTATGCATACACACCCATATGCATACACACCCATATGCATACACACCCATACGCATACACACCCATATGCATACACACAACTTCCCTATGCATAGCTACACACAATTTGCATACTTATGCATACACCCAACCACCATATGCATACACACCCATATGCATACACATCTCTTCCAAACCTACAGAGTCACCAACAGTTATATGTTGTGCCATGCGTCCTGCAGCATGTTGGCAATTACTGTTATAGTATACTCAGTGACTCCATTTTTCCTTATTTTTGTACCTTGGTCTTAATAAGGAGAATGTTTGCCCCGTGTGTGTGTGTGTTCCGGATCTGCGTTACCCAGCTATAGTCACTTGTACAGTAGTCTAGCGGCTAGACTACTTGTACAGTAGCCAGCCGGAGGGGGATCTCCCCTCAATTTTATATGCTGACGTCATGGTTGGGGTGGGGTGAATCTCCCGACCAATGACGTCATTATATAAATGGAACGGCTGTCTGAGGAAGGTGCGTGTAAGTATAAACGTCACTTTGACAGCCTTGGTGTCTCCGCTGATTGTGTTTTTGTTGTTCTTGTGTTCCAGGAGACTGTTAACTTGCTACTCTGGAGGTTGCGCCTCTGAGAGACACAGACTGAAGTGGAGGAATTAGTAAGTAATTGGCGTTGTTTGTGTCGTACGGTCTCCGTCACCAACTCCGGTTTCAGTGTAGTCACAGGTGTACGGTGAAGTGGAAGGTCTCTTTCGCTAGTCTCGTTCACAGACTTTCCCGCGCTTGTTCTGGTAGGGCCTGGGAACAGATGGTTCAGTCGTTGTAAAACTTTGGTGTGTTCCATTTACTTTGGACACCTGTGTAGCTAGGTCAGAGAAACAACCATTTCCATGCTTGCAGCTCGCCCTCTGCGTCTGTGATAAAACCTCGTAGCTAGCTACGCCCAGATAGTCCTCCGTTAGCCCTAAATTGTTAGATTTCTGTAGTTTGTTGTGTGGTCATCATTGTCCGTCAGTCACACTGTTGAGTTACTTGAAACCTCCTAACATGGCAGTGATGTGCCCCTCCCCCTGCATGTGCATGAAATGTTGCCAGATTGAACATCCCAGACACATGTGTCCACCATTGTTCATTGTGAGAGGGACATAGAGCAATGCACCTATCAATTGTTGTCCCCGCCTCTCCCACATCGAGATGCCCCGTCAAGGATGGGGATTGTCACTCTGCTGAAGTACTTCCCCCACCCCTTGGGCACAGCAATCTTTGCACTAGGAGAACTAATGATAAGCTGATACACAACAAAATGTCGGTCATATATTACCCACACACGTTGCATAGGCAACCATAGAACCAGGGGCACTGCTCACATTCGTTTGGTGCCCATTTTTAACAGTTGTGGAACACTAGTATTTGCAGATTATAAATTGTTCACAGATGGCTCCAGAAACACAAAGCCACAAAAGTTTAGTCCGTGAAACTATTGAGTAAATACTGTATTCATTGCGCAGCCAAACTTATGCTTGTCCATGTATTGTGTGTTGTGAGTGAATTCATCAGCATCTCAATGACTCTCTGCTATTATACCTTTCTCATCTCAGTGCATTTCAGCTCCTCCTAAGTTGTCCGTCAAACTTTCCATGTAATGTTATAGCAGCTGGCACATATTATAGTCACGATGTAGCTGAGGTGCTTGAACAGACTCCATGAAATACCTGGCCAGAGCTTCATCTCTGTCTTGTGTTCCCATTGCCAGTCTTCCTAGGAATTGAGTGGTAACTGCTAAATACTGTATAGCCATCTTGTGCTCTGAACATGATATACAACTGAATATAAAGGATTTACCACAATGGTGTACATGAAGGAGCACACACACACACACACACACAGTTAGGACTTGAAGGATGTACCCAGTCTGGCTGTTCTGAATTTCTTAGAGAAGTTAGTGGTTCAGTGCTTGACAACACTGTAGCTAGTCACAGAGTGAATTTGCTGTTACTTACTGTTGAATCATTGATTCAGTGAAAGTCATAGTCAGTATATTACAGAGACTGCACTTCTGCACTGTTGCTACCATAATTGTACCACGACAAACATGACAGATCTGCATTGATTGTACATGTATTCATATACTTTTTGGCATATTTGCATCATCCAATGCATTTTGCACACACTCTGCAGCCTGAATGCTAGGCCACCCTTCACCTCGAGTACTGTACGTATTTAACCTTAATCTTCTTATTTGTTTCATTAGTAAAAACAAACAAGCAGCACCATTGTCTATTGTGCAGGCAATGTTGAAGGCAGGCTGTCCTGTGGATATGGTGGATAGCAATGCTTTCAGTGTTTTGCATGCTGCAGCTGGCGGTGGTAATGTTGAAGTGATTAGAGAAATGCTGAGTGCAGGTTGTGACATTAATGCAACAGACAATGATGGCATGACTCCACTGCATATGGCAGCATGGAATGGGAAGACTGAGGCAGCATTGGAGTTGATTGGACATGGGGCAGAGAAAGCCATATTAGCTGGTACAAGAGGTACTCCGCTTCATCAAGCTGCATTCGGTGGTCATGCGTCAACTGTGAAGAAACTATTGAAGGCAGGCTGTCCTGTGGATGTGATGACTGGCAATGATTTCAGTGTTTTGCATGTTGCAGCTGACGGTGGTAATGTTGAAGTGATTAGAGAAATGCTGAGTGCAGGTTGTGACATTAATGCAACAGACAATTATGGCATGACTCCACTGCATATGGCAGCAGGGAATGGGAAGACTGAGGCAGCATTGGATTTGATCAGACTTGGGGCAGAGAAAGCCATAGTAGCTGGTGCAATAGGTACTCCGCTTCATCAAGCTGCATTCGGTGGTCATGCGTCAACTGTGAAGGAACTATTGAAGGCAGGCTGTCCAGTGGATGTGGTGGATAGCAATGGTTGGAGTGTTTTGCATGCTGCAGCTGGCGGTGGTAATGCTGAAGTGATTAGAGAAATGCTGAGTGCAGGTTGTGACATTAATGCAACAGACAATTATGGCATGACTCCACTGCATGTGGCAGCAGGGAATGGGAAGACTGAGGCAGCATTGGAGTTGATTGGACTTGGGGCAGAGAAAGCCATAGTAGCTGGTGCAAGAGGTACTCCGCTTCATCAAGCTGCATTAGGTGGTCATGCGTCAACTGTGAAGGAACTATTGAAGGCAGGCTGTCCTGTGGATGTGATGACTGGCAATGATTTCAGTGTTTTGCATGCTGCAGCTGGCGGTGGTAATGTTGAAGTGATTAGAGAAATGCTGAGTGCAGGTTGTGACATTAATGCAACAGACAATTATGGCAAGACTCCACTGCATTTGGCAGCATTGAAAGGGAAGACTGAGGCTGCATTGGAGTTGATTAGACATGGGGCAGAGAAAGCCATAGTAGCTGGTGCAAGAGGTACTCCGCTTCATCGAGCTGCATTCGGTGGTCATGCGTCAACTGTGAAGGAACTATCGAAGGCAGGCTGTCCTGTGGATGTGATGACTAGCAATGATTTCAGTGTTTTGCATGCTGCAGCTGAAGGTGGTAATGTTGAAGTGATTAGAGAAATGCTGAGTGCAGGTTGTGACATTAATGCAACAGGCAATGATGGCATGACTCCACTGCATGTGGCAGCATGGAATGGGAAGACTGAGGCAGCATTGGATTTGATTAGACTTGGGGCAGAGAAAGCCATAGTAGCTGGTGCAGGAGGTACTCCGCTTCATCAAGCTGCATTCGGTGGTCATGCGTCAACTGTGAAGAAACTATTGAAGGCAGGCTGTCCAGTGGATGTGGTGGATAGCAATGGTTGGAGTTATTTGCATGCTGCAGCTCAAAGTGGTAATGTTGAAGTGATTAGAGAAATGCTGAGTGCAGGTTGTGACATTAATGCAACAGACAATTATGGCATGACTCCACTGCATGTGGCAGCATTGAATGGGAAGACTGAGGCAGCATTGGAGTTGATTGGACTTGGGGCAGAGAAAGCCATAGTAGCTGGTGCAAGAGGTACTCCGCTTCATCAAGCTGCATTCGTTGGTCATGCGTCAACTGTGAAGGAACTATTGAAGGCAGGCTGTCCTGTGACTGGCAATGATTTCAGTGTTTTGCATGCTGCAGCTCAAAGTGGTAATGTTGAAGTGATTAGAGAAATGCTGAATGCAGGTTGTGGCATTAATGCAATAGGCAATGATGGCAAGACTCCACTGCATGTGGCAGCATTGAAAGGGAAGACTGAGGCAGCATTGGATTTGATCAGACTTGGGGCAGAGAAAGCCATAGTAGCTGGTGCAATAGGTACTCCGCTTCATCAAGCTGCATTTGATGGTCATGCATTAACTGTGAAGGAACTATTGAAGGCAGGCTGTCCTGTGGATGTGGTGGATAGTAATGGTCGGAGTGTTTTGCATGCTGCAGCTCAAGATGGTAATGTTGAAGTGATTAGAGAAATGCTGAGTGCAGGTTGTGACATTAATGCAACAGGCAATGATGGCGAGACTCCACTGCATGTGGCAGCATGGAATGGGAAAACTGAGGCAGCATTGGATTTGATCAGACTTGGGGCAGAGAAAGCCATAGTAGCTGGTGCAAGAGGTACTCCACTTCATCGAGCTGCATTTGGTGGTCATGCATCAACTGTGAAGGAACTATTGAAGGCAGGCTGTCCAGTGGATGTGGTGGATAGTAATGGTCGGAGTGTTTTGCATGCTGCAGCTGTCGGTGGTAATGTTGAAGTGATTAGAGAAATGCTGAGTGCAGGTTGTGACATTAATGCAACGGGCAACATTAGTACTACTCCACTGCATGCAGCAGTAGGGACTGGGAAGACTGAGGCAGCATTGGAGTTGATCAGACATGGAGTCAGCAATGTTGCTGATGATCGTGGTCCTCCACTTCATCAAGCATCAGAAGTGGGGAGCACAGAGGTACTGAAGGTGTTGATGAGTTGTGGAGCCACTGGATATTGTGATGTAAATTGTACAGATGAGCCTGGCCTGACTCCCTTGCATTACGCTGTGCGGTCTAAGAACAAGGACTGTGTGCGTGTCCTCCTGCAGCATGGAGCAGACCCAAAAAAGGTTGGCCCCTATGTTGGTTCACCTTACCTTTGGGCAAGAATTGCTGCACCTACTGTTGTGGAAGCATTTGATGACTTCATAGTGGAGGAATAGGATGAGAGGCTCCCTTGGATGCATGAAGTTTCAAAAGACAATCATTGGAGTAGGTTTATTCATGAATTCCTGCTTGACAGATAAAGTGCTCTTGAAAGAGACACATTTGGCATGTCACGTCTGGAGTATCTGCTTGTGCTCCAATGCAATATTGATACTTTGGTCTCATGTTTTCAGAAGTTGTCTTTAGTTTTCTGTTTTCATAATGAGCCTTTGGTAAGTGTTGATAATGTGCTGCTATTGGCTACCATCATTGGAATGAAGTCATTTGTAAACAAGCTCTTAAGCTTTGCTAAATGCCGTCCAATTTTTGCTGGCCAAAGAGTGACTTCTCTTTTAAAAATGCACTACTTTCTACAAACACTGTCACACATTGAAGAGCTGGTTCCACCTGACACTGCTGCCCTGAACCTCCTGCATGTGGCTGTGCTGGCTATGAAAGTTAAAGCAAGTGGACAGTTTGTCTTTATGCATGTAGAAGCTGACCACCCTTCTCTCCTCAGGTCACTGGTGACTAATGACTCCTTCCGCCACACCCTCCATGAGTACATTGGTAGCCTGACCCCTCTGGACCTAGCAGAAAAGCTTGGACTTGATGAGGCAGTCACCATCATCAGTAGAGCTGGAGGGAGACATGGGATATGGACAGTGATCCCAGAAGAAATCAGGTTTGAACACGGGCCAGCTGTCCTCCACTACCATCAGGGGCTATTGCAGCTGATGTCATCAGGTCCACATGGACAACAAGCAGTGCAGGCAATGTTCAGCCAGTTGCTAGGTAGGACCACTACAGCTGAGCAGGGAACATCCACAGAGGAGTCCTACCTCCTTCAGCAGAAGGTGTTGGACCAGAGACCGGACTTAAGTATAATATCTGGTTACATCATTGGCCGTTTCAATGTTGCCCACTGGCGGCATTTAGGGATTTCCCTCGGAATCCCCCTAGAATCCCTCTCCTACATTTCCTCCACCCACTCCTCATGTGAGGACAGGTACCTGGCGGTCCTCATCTACTGGTTGGAGCACAATGAGGCAGCCAGCTGGAGGACACTGCTGGAGGTACTCAGCCATTTTGAGACCAAACAGACAATGGATGAGTTGACACAGAAAATCCTTTCAGCCCAAGACAGTGCAGTGAGTTGAGCGGTTGCATGAGGTGTTGTTGGTTTGTACACCTCTATGTAAGCAATATGTAATGATGCCCATCTTCCACCGGTATACCACCCCTGCCCTCTTCCCATACAGATTCCTCCAGTCTCCACAGCTCATCATGTACCAATACATCTCAGTCCAGTGGAAGTTGGTATGTGTGTCTTCTTGTGTATACTCTGAGTCACACCTTCAAATTCTGTTCTAGGAAATGTACATTGCACCAGTCTCTCACGTACACTCTTACAGTTTCCCTCCACTTCCCTCAATCCCTTGTTCTGCAGGAGCTACTTCCCCTTCTTCCTCATCCCAGCTGTCCCCCCAGTTTGTATCCCATGTAGTGCACCATGTTGGAGTGAAGTGGTACAACTTTGCACTGCACCTGGGTATCAGCTCAACAGTACTGGATGTAGTTAAGGTTGAAAGGCAAAGTTTGACCAGTGACTGTTGCCGTGAGTCTCTCAAGAGCTGGTTGAGGCATGACCGTGACACTGGAGGGAAAGGGAGGGAGGTGGGTGTGGTCTTGGAGGCCGTTGGGAAGGCCTGTGGCCCAGTGGCAGTGGAGCGGATTCAGTCCAGTCTGCAGGACAGTGAGGCCCAACCCTCTATCCCCGCCCCCCTCCTGCAGAGCACCCCTGAACTAGCTGCTCTACAAGAACACGTGGTCCCCTTTACAGCCGCCCAGTGGGAGGTGGTTGCAGACTACCTGCTAGTGTCATATGAGAAGCGAGCTGTGATTGCTGCCAGTGAGCGAGGCCATGTTGAGGTGTGCTGCCGTGAGCTGTTCAACCAGTGGCTGCAGCAGTTGCCAGGCACTGGGTCCCTCCCCCGCACCTGGGGGAAAGTGCTTGATGTGGTGGGAGAGGCAGTGGGGCCAGAGGTGGCCAAAAGGATCAGGACAAGACTGGAATCCAAGGAGGGAGGTGAGGAAAGCTAAAGTTCTTGTGTACCTGTGCTCGTGCTTACATATCGTATTACATTTGGCTAAGTGGAGAATGGCATTCTGTCCGACTTGGGACACAGCCTCATACAGCAATGTTTAGTAATAAGATTATCATTTGACTTCTGACTCTTCACTTCCTTCCCTCCCACACAGTCACCCCCACTCCTTCACCTTTAGTGGACCCACTCAGAAGTGAGTTCCTCAGCAGCAAACCCACAGCTGTGCTTCTCCTGAAGAAGGTGGTCCCTGAAGTTGCACACAAATGGCTTCAAATAGGAATCCACTTGGAGATGGAGGTGTCCATTTTGAAGACATTCAAAGCCACAGAGTCACTTGATTTTACGTTGTGTTGCCTGGAGATGTTTGAATCCTG
>OZ025889.1:2417500-2445000 GCA_964019415.1 Ianthella basta | reverse complement strand
GCACTGCCTGATATAAGTACAATGAGTGCGGGTATATAGCGTTTTACACCCAGACCTCAACTGCATGCTTTCATTTTATGTTGCTATGCAGCTAGTGTATTCATGTCAACGGCACCAGATGGTCTGGGTAGCTGCAATTTGATGGCATAAATTATGTATGTATTAATAATCTACTAATTCAGGTTTAACAGTTTGCCATCCAAATACATGCTGCTATAATATGTCAGACTCGTGCACATTCATGCCATTTGTAATTATAGCTACCACTTCATCACACTCCTGCAACGTTGGTCACCAAACATTAATTGCTTTTCACTTGGCAACTGTGGCTGTGTTCTAAAGTTGTCTTAACTATATGCAAAACTGTTCATAGGAAGTAGCTACTCGCAGAAAATGAAAGAAATATGACAGGGTCTCTAAACTGCTCAATAATAGCTAGCAAAAAGAACTAGAAACGTATGCGGGATGAATGTTGCCTACATGCACTGTATGCAGAAATACCAGTATGTAGCTAAACAAGTAATGCAAAATATTGTGAATACATGAACAATACAATCTGATTACAATTTTCATGAATGCAGCAATTATTGCAACTGTATCAGTCAGCACAACATGGCACGAGTCTTCACTTCCCTACAAGACCAATAATAATAGGAGAAAGAGTTTACTGTTAATTTTGGCCACCAAGAAGAATTGGTGAGTACGTAACTGCAATCCACTTCACCAAACATGTACACATCTACCACATCAGGGCCACACATCCAAGGAAAGTATTATATGCGTGCACGCAACCACACCTACAGCGTGCACACACGCGCGCACGCACACACGAATGCAAGCAACATACCAAGCAGGTCAAGTCTCTCTTTCAAGGACTGAATCTGCTGTTTCGGAATCTTTGCATATTCCATTGCCTCAATCAGCACCGCCCAGCTAGGTGGCTGTTGGCCCTGACCTTCTTTCCATCTGGTCAAACCATCTTGTACAGCTCCTTCATCATCTTTGGGATGGCTAGTAATACATGCTGTTATTGCAGCTGAGTCAAGTCCAACTCCTTCCAAAACTGCCCTCACTTTGCCGGCAGCATTTCTGCTCACATATTCTCTGAAAAGTCTGAGGTGGTCTGGGTGATCTGCAGAGAGAGTAAGGTACTTCACAAACACATTACTCGCAACAGACAAACCTAACCAACTCACCATACACTTCCAGTGACAAAATAGCCTCCTTCACATCTTGTGAAGAACCTGCCAGAGTACATACACATAATAGTACATACAGGGAGGAATGGGATAAACTATTATGGCACACAGGCCATGGCAATGTGGTATATACAGCAACACAGTCACATGCAAATAGTACACATCATCAGTCATGCAATTAATGTATATAGAGACTAGAGCAGGTGTAATTCATACAGTATGTTGCCAACCTGTCCAAGAGTTTGCTGCCACTCCATCCAATTCATCTGCAGTGATTAAATTCTTCTGATACAACTCTGACAGCACTGTGTGGGATAACAGCATGGAGCATGGGAGACAGCTTTTAGTTGAAGTCAAAGATCTACATATAGGTCTACATAAGCGGCAACTTCAGATAGTATCAAAGGTCTACAATGTGTGTGGGTATGCAGACATCATTGTTGACTGTTTAAAGTGGAACAATGCAGACACAGAGGTTTAGGCTGCAACACACACACACACACATGGTCCATATAAGTAAGGTGTGCTGATCTCCCCCTAACAACACGGTGTAATAAGTTGTGCAGTGTGCTTGCTTATGTGTACCTGTGTGTATATACACGTGTATGGTGTGTGTGTGTGTGTGTGTGTGTGGGTGTGTGTGGGTGTGTGGGTGTGCAGGTGTGTGTGTGGGTGTGTGTGGGTGTGTGGGTATGTGGGTGTGTGTGGGAGTGGGTGTGTGGGTGTGTGGGTATGTGGGTAGGTGTGCATTCATGTATGTGCATCTGTGTGGGGGTGAGTGTGAAGTATCGTGCACTCTTGAGCTAAATATATGGCAGAGACAGCTCACCCTTCAGCTCCTCCTTCACCAGGCAGCCATGTTCCTCCAGCACTTGACTGGCTTCCAGCACTATCTTTGCAGGTTTGGCTAAAATAACTTGAGCAACATGGTCCTTCCACTTCCACCCCTCCAGCCTAGCCACCTCAAAGCAGTCTTCTTCTGTTAGAAATTGTCTGGTAAAGAACTTGTTCAGCACTGCAGGGAGTGAATCCTTAATATTATGTATTCAATCTGTTTCCACTCTGCCACGGGAATCAGAGTTACTGTAGGGTACTGTGAATACCTCACCAACCTCTCAACTTCCTCGCTTCCTCATCATCTCCATGCTTGTCCAGTATTTCAGCTCCTTTGCTTGCCTTTTCTGGAGTCTTGATGCAAAGGAGGGCAACAGTATTACGCTGCTTGGTCACTGCTCAAGGTACATATATAGGAGTGTGAGATAAGAACAAGTTATATGCAAGCATTATGAACATGCAGTGTATGGAGATTGACCACCAGGACATAAAAGCAGTCAATTCGGCAGTAGGTACGCATACGTATGTATTATATGTAACATTCATGTATGTGCCATGCACTATTCAGTAGTCACACAGTGCCAAATTAGTATTATAAATTACAGTGACACTTGTAACACACCCTGCAGATCCTTGGCGCAGTGGCCACATTCCAGACCCCAATAGGTTTGCTGAGCATTCTGCTTCTCCCACTCCTTTCTCCAACGCCTAGCATCCTGAGAGCAATCGTCTGCTGATAGTATGCCTTCAGCAAAGAGGTCGTTCAGCTCTGCAGGGTGTGTATAAGTACCATTAACCACAAGGCTTTAGGTGTATCAAGGGTGGATGCATGCATAGTGCATAGACTATAGATGCAGCACCATGCACTATGAGTGGTTTGTACAGAATCTGGACTATAGTTACGTACATAATCTAGAGTGAAGTGGAGTACTGATGTTGAAAGGAAAGTTGTTTATGTTATACTCCCTACGAAGAGCATGACCATGCAGTTTCTCTGAATCACAATCGAACAGAGAACCTACCTTCATCTTCCTAATGTTATACAGGTGAGAGACCGGTCACTGAACACAATACCAAATACAGCTACGTACAGTAGTAGCTAGAGTGATATGAAGCTCAGCCAATACACTAAGTTGACTACCTCACCAACCTCTCAACTTCCCTGCTTCCTTGTCATGGCCAAACCTATCCAGAATGTCAGCTACTGAGGTTGCCTCTTCTGCAGGCTTGATGCACAGCACAATTACAAGAGCGGAGGTCCATTTGGTCACTGTTGAATGTACATAAGGGAAGTAATAGTATAAGTATAGTATTATTGCAAAAACATTGCAAGATGTTTCAGAACTCATAGCCATATCATCGTTAGGGTGTATTTTAAGGACTGAATATGTGCTATAGCTATAGTTAGTGTTTTAAGGTCCAAGCAGCATGCATTGGTGCATGGGTGGGTGGGTGTATCTGTATAGCACATCCCTAAATGAATGGTGAATTCGAAGATATCAACATTATATACATCATATTCATGCAGTTGGTGCATGTGCCAAGTTGTTAAAGTGCAGTGCTTGGCACACACCGTGATCCTTGGTATAGAGACCTCGTTTTCCAAGTGTTGGGCTTAATGAACCTCCAGATAATTCCGGTGGAGGAGAGATTTCAGAAAGATTCCTATCCCGATCCTCTCTCCATTGCCTAGCCAACGCAGAGCACTCTTCTGCTGTTAGGAGGTCTTCAGCAAAGAGCTCATCCAGCACTGCATGCAGAGTGTGAATAAGGACTAGTAACCACAATGCCTTGAGCGCCACCAAGGGTGAGTGCAGTGCATATTACACTCTTTGAAGTATATTGTAGTGGTGATTTATTGTTATAAGTTATATTATACTTTATATATACACTACAATTGGAATGGACAGCATAACACAGTGTTTTAGATCTACAGTATGTGTTAGTGAGGACACAACATTTCACTGCTCATAGCATTAGCTACTGATGTGATATGGAAGGGTAAATAATTAAGGTAACTACAGTTGTATGAGCCTCTATAATATACTTTGTACAAATTTAAACTATAATAAACATACACAAGAACACGATACACAATATCACCTTTGTAGCTGTATGTAGCAGAGTGGACTAGCTCTGAGTTCACTGTTGACCTGTCTGACAATGCCACTAACCTCTCAACTTATTGGTTGACTCAGTGTGGCCAGATGTGTGGAACACGTCATCTCCTCTGGTCATAAATTGTAGTGGATTGAAGCAACGGACATGTACATCTTTCTCAGCAAGGTTCCCTCTTTCTCCTTCCATTATCTCCACTTCATCTACCGTCACCAACCTCTCCTGGTACAACTCTGACAGCACTGATACACAGACTGAGCACACAAAACATTCTTACACTATGCTAATAGCAAAGGCCTACAATGTGTGTGGGTACACAGCCACTGCTTAAGGTAGGAGGAACAGGCGCAGACAGGGAGGATTTGGGCACTAGTACTCTAACAGCACTGTGTGAAGTGTGTGTGTGTGTGTGTGTGTGTGTGTGTGTGTGTGTGTGTGTGTGTGTGTGTGTGTGTGTGTGTGTGTGTGTACAAAGAAAATACCATTAGCATAGGAACCTAACTCAAAGAACAGTTGATACTTGGAATGATGAGAGGATAGAGTAGAGGAGAATGACAATGAAATGTGGTACGTACGTATATAGTGGTGGCTCACTGCTGCTTGAGGAATCTGAGAGCTTTCAATGGAACCAGAGATCCAGGACAACCTCCACCTAGCAGACAGCCGATGGTCAAGTAGCTACAGTGGTGAGAGCTAGTCTCATTCCCAGACCCTTCCGAAGTGCATGTGATGTATAGGACAGGTCACTGTACCTTGTGAACAATCCACTTTTACATCACACAAAAGGCTCACTGAAAGGTGAAAGACACAATGTAATTTCAGCTTTCACTTACTTAACTATTATATAGTCCTAGCCTCAATCCAATTGTAATATATATACACGTAGCTGAAATTGCAGATCCAATTTAGATTTCAGGTACAAATTGCAATTGAATTCTAAAAGTTGACCAGGCAAATCCAGGTTTCAGAGACATACGTACACAGTAGCAACATGGCTACAGAACACAATGCTACTTAGCATCAACATATGCACACATGCACAAGACACACACTTGTAGCCACATGCACACATGCATAGCACATAACTGCAGCTCAGCTAAATTGCCATTTCTGATAGCTATATAATATAATAGACAGCTCTTCTTCAAACTCCCTCCATTTGCACCTGCACATATGTGCACATGCATACATTATGTGTGTGACACTGTCTGTGTGGGTGAGTGTCTTGCAATTGCAAGCTAGTGCATGTGTGTGCGTGAGTGCGTGTGTGTGTGTGTATATATGTGCATGTGGTGGTGTGTGTGTGTGCATGTACATGTGTGTGTGTATATGTATGCAGTGTATTATAAATTATATTATTCATAATGATTAAATTAGTATATTTATATTGTTGTTCAATTATAATAGTGTTAGCTATTATATGCCAAAGAAACTCCAGCATTACAATGTGATACAGGAAATAAAGCAATGTTATGTGGTATTGACAACTATTCATTACAAGAATTATAAAATGAGGAGGATTGCCAGTCCACCAGGCATGCACAGATACTGTATCCTACCATGTTAGCAATGTTATATGAATAAGAGTTAGTTTCTAACTCATAATATGTAGGGACAGGTGTAGTTGCACAACGTGGCTCAAGCCTTCAATTTTCTAGAAGAGGAACAATCAGAGAAAATACAGTTTAATGTCAGCCATTGGTAATGAGGGCAAGCTCAAGCGCCTTGGTGTAGACTAAAAAGTGCCTTAGACTGCATACCACCTTGCTAAACACCTACAGTTATACACATTCATCACATCATAGCCACAGGTCCAAAGGTACAGTATGCACACATGCATGTACACACACACACATGCACATGTATACACACACAGAAAAGGACATACACCACACACACGCACACACAGACGTGCACACATCTCACGCGCACGCACGAGCACACACATACCACACACACACACACACACACACACACACACACACACACACACACACACACACACACACACACACACACACACACACACACACACACACTCATATGCACACACACACACACACACACACACACACACACACACACACACACACACACACACACACACACACACACACACACACACACACACACACACACACACACACACACACACACACACACACACACACACACACACACACACACACTCATATGCACACACACACACACACACACACACACACACACACACACACACACACACACACACACACACACACACACACACACACACACACACACACACACACACACACACACACACACACTCATATGCACACACACACACACACACACACACACACACAAACACACACTCACACACACACACACACACAAGCACACACTCACTCACACACACACACACACACACACACACACACACACACACACACACACACTCACACACACACACACACTAATTTCAAAGCAACATACCAGACAAACCAAGCTTTTCTTCAGACCTTGAACATATTGTTGTGCAATCGTTGCAGAACTCATGGCATCAAGAACTATTTTCTAGTTTGGGGGCTGTAGGCCTTGGCCATCACTCCACTTGATCGACCCGGTTTGTACTGCTTCCTCCTCATTAAGGACATTATTCCTGAAACACATCTCTACTGTGGCTACGTCAAGCCCCACTCCTTCCAAAACAGCCCTCCCTTTGCCAGTTGCTTTTCTGCTCACATAGTCTCTAAAGAGACTGAGGTGGTCTGGGTGGTCTGAAGAGGGAGCATTAGGACACTTCACAAGCATGCATGCACAATCTTTGCAAATGACAAAGCTAACCAGCTCACTATTCACTCACTGTGACAAGACAACATCCTTCACACGCTGCGAAGAGCCTGCCAGTGTACATGTCATAATTATGGAGGGGGAGGAATGAAATACAAACATAATGTCAGGCGTGATGTGTCAAACGGTAAGTGGACAAAAACATGCCACACCCAGTCACATGCTCAGTTACCCATTCAATTGCTTTTCTTGCCACACTGTCAAGAAGGTAAAGGAAGAAAGCTTCTAGGAATATGTATCTTCATGCCTCCTTGTTTCATCGCCATAATGTCCCCTTTGAGCAAATTACTACAGTTTCTGCTACAAATTGTTGATGCTACAAAATACTTTCTGCTTACTTTATATGGTGGCTATACTGTATGAATGCTATGGTCACTGAGAGTATGAAAACTGATAGCTCGTAACGGTACTGTGTGGCACAATAAAAACTATGCTTACTTTAAGAGACATATATATGTATGTAGTGGGAAAACCCAGTCACATGGAACTACCTGCACTGATTGCTCAGTGGCCTCATCCACAAAAAACACACACCCGCACATACACAACTTACTGATGCAAAACAGCCTACCTAACAGATGAAGTTCTTCCTTCAGATCCTGTATATGCCATTTTGTAATCTGAGCAAAACCCATGGCTTCAAGAAGAACATTCCAGCTAGGAGGCTGTTGGCCTTCACCTTGTTTCCATTTCGTCAGCCCAGCTTGCATGGCTTCCTCCTCATCACCTGGATTGCTATCGATGCATGCTGTTATTGCAGCTGAGTCAAGTCCCACTCCTTCCAGAACTGCCCTCACTTTGCCGACAGCATTTCTGCTCACATACTCTCTAAAGAGCATGAGGTGGTCTGGGTGGTCTGAAGAGAGAGCACCATAACCACATTACTCACAACTGACAAAGCTATATAACCAACTCACCATACACTTCCAGTGACAAGATGGCATCCTTCACTTCCTGTGAAGCACCTGTGAGGGTGTATACACATGGGACAGGGAGGAAGAGAATACACTGTTATGGCACACATCGATCAGTCACACAAGACCACTAACCACTACTACCTCACTAACCTGTCCAAGAGTCTGCTGTCACTCCTTCCAATTCATCTGCGGTGAGTGAATTCTTCTGATGCAACTCTGACAGTACTGTGTGGGATAACAGCATGGGAGAGAACCTTAGTTAGTATCAAAGTCTATAATGTGTGTGGGTATTCAGACATCATTGTTAACTGTATGCCTGCATATACGTGGAACAGTGCAGACGGGGAAGTAGGCTGCAATACACACACACACACACACACACACACACACACACACACACACACACACACACACACACACACACACACATTGTTTACATACGTATATGCATAAGGTGTGCTGAGCTCCCCCTAACAACACAGTGCCATGGGAGATGAGATGACATGCGTGTGGTGTGCGTGCTTGTGTGTGTATACACGCACGCACGCACACTGCATACATGTGTACACACTGCCATAGTACCATAGTGCAGTACCTGGAATACAACTTGATGACAAAGTGTGCTATACTGCATATGCTTTAACTATTGCGGGGTTAAACACGTTTTTGCGGATCAGCAACCAGATGCAAAGGTTTCGTCCTGCAAAAGCTTATATAAGGCTTTAGCTATCCTTGCCTGAGACTCTGCAACTGCAAAAGGGAAAATGTGAAAATAGCGAAAACCCGTGAGTGTGAAAGTTAAAGTGCATATGGTATACTATAGCATAACTCACACTTCAGCTCCTTGACGTTCTGGCTGCCCCTCTCAACCATTTCATGTTTCTCTAGTACTTGACAAGCTTCCAGCATGACCTTTGCAGGTTTGAACAAAAGGACTTCGGCAATTAAGACGGTCCTCCCACTTTTGACTCCTTCAAAGTCACCTCAGAGCACTCTTCTTCTGTTAGGAGGTGTCTAGTGAAGAGCTTGTTCAGTACTGTAGGGTGGGAATAGGACTATAGTACTGATGATAACACTATTGTCTATAACTAGCATCACTGCACTGTAGTGAGGAAGGTGTTGATTGTTTACAGATGTGCAAGACTGCAAAATGGTGCAACATCTCAGTGATGTTGCATCACTCCAGACCACAATAACTGTTTGCAAAATTAATGTGATACACTACATAACTACGTACATAATACTTTTGTGATATTGCATAGCAGCAGAACAAAGACAGTAAGGTCATTTAGTGTGAGCTTGAACTGTTGCCATGGCAATGGCTGCTTCAGTAACTGCATATGTTTTTAGGTACAAGTCCTGTACTATTAAACAACAGAATTAGGCAACACAGCTGTACCAGGAGGATAGGAACAAGATTACCAAAAGAACCAGAGGAGAGAACTCTGACTGCATCACCAACCTCTCAATTTCCTCGCTTCCTCATTATCTCCATGCTTGCTGAGAATTTCAGCTCCTCTGCTTGCCTTTTCTGGAGTCTTGATACACAGCATAGCTATAAGATTGCGTTTCTTGGTCACTGCTGAATGTAGATAGGAGTTTGCAGATATAGGAAATCTCTCTTTACGTAAGGTGCACAAAGCATGTTACTGACTGTGCAGGACGAGAGAGTGTGTGCGTGTGTGTGCTGATTGTACATAGTAGATGCATTGGCGTTCGTGAGTTCACCCAAGTTGTACATATACATATATATGCACCCATTATGAACAGTGTTTGGAGATGAAAATGAAAGCAGTTTATTCAGCAGAAGGTATTGTAATATGTATATGTGTGTGCATGTCCCACTTTCCAGTATATAGTTACATAGTGTCAAAGTAGTTTACAGTACCACACTTGTAACACACCTTGATCCTTAGCACAGTGACCACATTTCTTCAGACCCCAATAGGTTTGCTGAGCATTCTGCTTCTCCCACTCCTTTCTCCAACGCCTAGCATCCTGAGAGCAATCGTCTGCTGACAGAATCTCTTCAGTGAAGAGC
Organism: Ianthella basta; assembly: GCA_964019415.1. Classification (NCBI taxonomy): domain Eukaryota; kingdom Metazoa; phylum Porifera; class Demospongiae; order Verongiida; family Ianthellidae; genus Ianthella; species Ianthella basta. Next base: position 2,435,056 of record OZ025889.1, on the reverse strand, counting down.
TCATTCAGTTCTGTAGGGTGTGAACAAGTGGGAGGGTAGTAGAAGCAGCATACATGAAAACGTGAACTTCATGTCAGAAGGTTACAAACAAAGATGATGTGTCATTAAACAAAATACCATGCACCTTTAGCTAGCAGGGTGGAATGGCTTGGTGGAACAATGAGAACCTGGTATCAAAAGCGGACACATGGAAAACTTAGAAAGCAATCTAGGCTTACTGAATCTCCTTTCGAATCAAAACATTGGACTGTTTTGAGGTTCTACACGGCGGTTTTCTAGCATAACTCGTTTCTGCCTCCTCAAATAGCCAGAGTCAAACGTCTCTCTTGTGACTATGTGCTGAAACATCATACTATGTACATATGAAGCTTGAAAATTGGCAATGTAACTCCCTTCAAGCTGCACGTCGAAGTCTTACTTGAAATAGGGACTGTCATCTTTGTATTTGATGCAGATTTGTACCTTCAGTGCTGCCTTATAATTTAAATTGGCATTTTGATCATGCACACATCACGCTAAGGCACGTGCATGCATAGTTATGGTAACATGGAAGAATGTAATTACAACCGCACGGCTCACCCTATGTAAATAAACTCCCTGGGCAGCGGACATAACCCACATGCGATTCTGTCGGCTGTAGCTCAGGAGCAATGGGGAACGGGAGAAATGGTGTATTACACCACTGTTGATGGGCTGTATTCCTTTGTAACATTGAGAGAGCCATGATCTAATTTGTTTAATGGCAATTACCCATTCTTCACGAAGTACTGTATGCATATTTTTTGGATGCTGGTAACATTTTTGCTTTTGACACATGATTTGAGTCAAATGACACAGTTCCGAGTTATGTAATGTTTAGCATGCAATTGCTTTGTGTATATGAATGCTCTTCTCTTTGGCACACCGCCTAAGTGTCCCTAGCTAGGAGAGTGTCTTCATTAAGCCTATTCAGCAAACTTGAATGTGGTAGTCATGTGTACAAATATGTATTCTCTCTGTGTAACTGCAGAGTTGAGCTCTCCACTCATATGAAGCATCACAACTATGGACTAATATTTGGTGTGAACACAGCAGTGGCCCTCCTTCTGCAGACCATCCTCACAGTTATCCTCACTGACAAGCGTGGCCTTGCAGCAGGTGCAAGGACCCAGGTTGGCTGCATGCCACACGTGCACTCTGTGACAACATATATCATATCCAGTGCATTACGCACTCTGCTGTGTTCTAGGATAGTATGCACTTGTGAGTTGTTGTACACCTGCTTGCGTGCACAGCACATCATATAAGGATTATATAAATGTGTCGGTTTTAAGTAAGAACTGTTTGAAAGAGAAGTGAATAATTTAGGGTTAGATTTTAATTAGGTGTTTCACATGTATATGCCCTCAGGGCTCATACAGTAAATGACATCCACCACTGAAGGTATTTATAATAAATTGAACTTCCAGCGTGGTGCTTTGGTGTATACTGACTGTACAGCAGAAACAGGTATGAATTTTGAGATCACTGAAGCAACTGTGACTCAACTCTCCTTCAGGTGCTGCACCCCTGGTCTTGTGCCTCCAAAAGTTGTTGTTGTAGTCTAATATGTAGCTTACTGAACTAGTGTATTTACCTATGTAGATATTAGTTCATTTTACCTTTACTTACTCATCCATTCCTTGCCCTCTATGCAGTTCAAGGTGTACAGCGGATACTATTATGTTCTGGCAGTTATCTTCCTGTTCAGTGGTGTGTATCGCCTGAGCAAGACAGGGTGGGTGAGAAGTTTTAAACTGTGTTGGGGAAGCCAACGTAATGCTAGTACTTCCAGTGATACTTTGAGTGCAGCTAATACAGAAGAAAGGGACATTGACTCAACAGATGAGAATGACAGCGAGGACAAGGCACTTCTGCCACCAGATCCAGAGGCAGATTCAATATTAACTTCATACTGCCTACTAAACTAGTAACACCATATGCATCCATCATTACACCCCCACACTTGTTCATGTTATTTGTTTGTCAAACACTGCCACCCACTTTAGGTGCTCTGATGCCCACGCATTTTAACTTTAATTGATTACACGTCACCCACACAAACTGGTTTGCGCCAAATTTTTGCTATATAACCAACACCTTGCTGCAGCTTTCAGGTTATGTACAGCTGACGAAGGCCTACGTGGCCGAAACGCCCTAGCTGTCTCAATTGTCTACTACCCATCTGCTACATCTGATGCTCACAATTTACTTCTCTGAATGTTAACTTAATTCATTCATTCTGTACTAATGTATTGTATTTGATCTTTAAAGTTAGATTTTACCATATTATGTTTACTTATTTTACCATATTATGTTTTGTTTCTTTGTTTTCAACCACCATTCATGTATAAGTATTATCATTACAATGTCATACCTTACCTTAAATACCTGTGTATGGCAGTGCGCATGTGTGCCTATATACTTGTTTAATTATTACCGTAATCGTTGAAAATTTCGTTGTGTGGAAATTTTCGTGGTTGCTTCCATTCACGAAAATTATGCCCACGAAAATTTATGTACAAAGAATACAGTAGTAACTAATACAATACATCTAATATATTAAGACGATACGAAGGTCTGCATCTGAACTCGCGCGGCACTTGTGTTTGTAGGAGCTGTGAAGGATGGCTCTTTTGAGGTGCCTACAGCGGAAAGAAGTTAAGGACTTCCAGATTCATGCAGCTCACTAGCGTCTGCTATACTACCTTTGCGGCCATCGCGAACATGGAGGTCCGCGCTGCACTGCTAAAAGCTTCAGTGTGACTGCTGTCACTTAAAACTGCAAAGGGGAAGCGCCGACCTTGCCAGTACTACAGCGTCGCCGCTAGCCCTAGGTTTGGACCGAAAATAGGCAAGAACTCTACTTGCGTCGCGGCATGGTTGCAGCAACGCGCTTCTTCTTTTCCAGGGAGCTGAATTATTGGGTCAACGAGACTACAGCGTGTTCGGTCAGGAAGGCTTACGTTGGAGAATGAGGAAAGATATCGAAGATCTTCACTTGGCAAAGTGTAGTACTCTGTATTCTGCTGTGTTTAACAATGTACACAATTACATTTCGTAGGGTTTAAATTTCGTGGGTAGCCCAGGCCACGAAATTTATGCCCCACGATAATTTGACACACGAAATTTTTGCCCCTCGAAAATTTCTACGATTATGGTATCTTTAAAGTTAGTCAAGTTTGTATGCATCTGTAGATATACCTTGTTATTTGCGTGTCCATGGTATACGCTTGCACAGTAGTCTAGCAACTAGACTACTTGAACAGTAGCCATGCAACCGGCGCCAGGGATCTCCCCTTTATTCTATCGACCACTTGCATAATGACGTCACAGCTTCGCGCGTCGTTCGCGTGTTTTTACTGTTGGCAAAAGAACATTACGCGTATAGGGCATACGCTGTTTTTGTACTTTTCTCGGCATCAAGGGAGCTCTGAGTGGCTAGATATTGTGTTGACGGCCACAAACGAAGACAGCGCACACGATATGTGATACTCCCGGCCTCATTGGGGGCTTCATCCAGAGAGGTGCTCTAGGAATCGTTGAGGAAGGTGTCCAAAGCCTGTCTTCTTGGACTGTAGGTCGCTCTGGGGGTGTTTTAACGACAGGTGGAGGTAGGGAAGTAGTTGACGACTGTATTCCTTGCACGCAGGAGGTGTACTGCCGCGATTTAGTGCGTGACGGAGTAGAATGGCTAGCTACCACTCTGGTTTCAATGTTACGTGTGTATTAAATGGATGACACCCGTATGATTGCAGCAGCTTGGTAACTGCTGCAATCGCAATGAGGCACACGCGCAACCCTGCATCCCGAATACATGCCAGCCAAACATGAACGCGACAATGAACGCATATACCAATGACTAACATCACTACAGTCAATCGCAAGCCTGAAGGAGCAGTACAGCTACCACTATAGCTACACTCCTGCTACACTGGACAATAGTATACAGCTTGCACGTGTGCAGGGGGTTTCCTAGAATATGTACTTGCGCACAGCAAGTGATGGCATGTTTATTACACCGAAGGGAGTCCCTCCTCCAGAGTGCGCACAGATTTCAGAAGGAATCGTCAGGGTGGCAACCATCGAAGCCATCATTAGAGCAGAGCTATTGTCAACTGTCATTTTCGCCGAGTTTCAGCTAGCATTCGCGCCCCCAGCGAGTTGGGAACCCGTTAAGTAGCTTTGCCTCTGGAGAATTTTCCTTACAAAGCGGCTTGGATTCAGTGATTGTTGCCATCCATCTTCTCTGCATCGACATTAAACATTTCAAGCCTCAACACAAGTCGCGCGCACTCCATGGAGTGCGCGAATCGAGTCGTGTACGCCTTGTGACGGCACTGGGCCTCCTTAAATGACAGGGTCTAACCCGGAAATGATTACAGCTGAACGACAAGGGCTTCGTTCGGCGATCGTACGACTTCGGGTTCTTTGTTAGTGGATTTTGCGAAGAAAAGACGGGGAAAGGAGCCTCCACTATCTATGGTCTGAGGAAGTTGCGTGTAAGTATAAACGTCACTTTGACAGCCTTGGTGTCTCCGCTAATTGTGTTTTTGTTGTTCTTGTGTTCCAGGAGACTGTTGACTTGCTACTCTGGAGGTTGCACCTCAGAGAGACACAGTCTGAAGTGGAAGAATCAGTAAGTAATTGTCGTTGTTCGTGTCGTACGGTCTCCGTTACCGAATCCCGTTTCAGTGTAGTCACAGGTGTACGGTGAAGTGGACGGTCTCTTTCGCTAGTCTCGTTCACAGACTTTCCCGCGCTCGTTCTGGTAGGGCCTGGGAACAGATGGTTCAGTCGTTGTAAAGCTTTGGTGTGTTCCATTTACCTTGGACACCTGTGTAGCTAGGTCAGAGAAACAACTGTTTCCATGCTTGCAGCTCGCCCTCTGCGTCTGTGATGAAACCTCGTAGCTAGCTACGCCCAGATAGTACTCCGTTAGCCCTAAATTGTTAGATTTATGTAGTTTGTTGTGTGGTCATCATTGTCCGTCAGTCACACTGTTGAGTTACTTGAAACCTCCCAACATGGCAGTGATGTGCCCCTCCCCCTGCATGTGCATGAAATGTTGCCAGATTGAACATCCCAGACACATGTGTCCACCATTGTCCACTGTGAGAAGGACATAGAGCAATGCACCTATCAATTGTTGTCCCCGCCTCTCCCACATCAAGATGCCTCGTCAAGGATGGGGATTGTCACTCTGCTGAAGTACTTCCCCCCACCCCTTGGTCACAGCATTCTCTGCACCAGGAGAACCAATGATAAGCTGATACACAACAAAATGTCGGTCATATAATACCCACACACGCTGCATAGGCAACCATAGAACCAGGGGCACTGCTCACATTAGTTTGGTGCCCATTTTCAACAGTTATGGAACACTAGTATTTGCAGATTATAAATTGTTCACAGATGGCTCCAGAAACACAAAGCCACAAAAGTTTAGTCCGTGAAACTATTGAGTACATTCTGTATTCATTGCGCAGCCAAACTTATGCTCGTCCATGTATTGTGTGTTGTGAGTGAATTCATCAGCATCTCAATGACTCCCTGCTACCTTTCTCATCTCAGTGCATTTCAGCTCCTCCTAAGTTGCCATCAAACTTTCCATGTAATGCTATAGCAGCTGGAACATATTATAGTCACAATGTAGCTGAGGTGCTTGAACAAACTCCATGAAATACCTGGCCAGAGCTTCATCTCTGTCTTGTGTTCCCATTGCCAGTCTTCCTAGGAATTGAGTGGTAACTGCTAAATACTGTATAGCCATCTTGTGCTCTGAACATGATATACAACTGAATGTAAAGGATTTACCACAATGGTGTACATGAAGGAGCACACACACACACACAGTTAGGACTTGAAGGATGTAGCCAGTCTGACTGTTCTGAATTTCTTAGAGAAGTTAGTGGTTCAGTGCTTGACAACACTGTAGCTAGTCACAGAGTGAATTTGCTGTTTACTTATTGTTGAATGAACATTGATTCAGTGAAATTCATAGTCAGTATAAAGGTGGGCTGTATTGACTTTTTTCAATACCGAATAACCATTCCAACAAATACCTCGGTATTACTAAAAACCGACTAAATAGGCCATTTAGCTTTCATTGACTTACTGCATCTGTATTTGAAAGTGTTTCAGCTGTTCTCTTGCAGAAAGCATTGATTTGCAAACCAACATTGCTAAAATACTCACGAAGTTAGGATACCTCTGGATATTGTATTGCAAAATCCGTATATTGTGAATGAAAACATGGCCGATTGCAAGGGACGCTCAGACTTGAAGCAGACTTCTTTACCGAGCCGACGGATGCCAGTGGGTACTCGGAAACTTCAGCATCATTAAGAAGTTACACTCCAGAGATGAAGGGTGGTGCTTCAAGAAGAACGAAAAAGCGACGAAGCGCGACAGGTGAGGACAAGTTCTACGTACTTAAACGTCGAAACGGCCTCTTACTCTAGACCTAATTCCTGCCTGTCCTGCCTGCTGCTGTGGGCTACCACTCCTAAGTATAGAAGTATTAGTTACAAATGTAGCTCATACCAAGTAAAACCGAAAAGAATTGGTATCTCGGTATCCCTATTCAACCCACCGATAATATTCGGTATCCAGTAAACACCGAAGTTAACTAAATATACCGAAATACCGCCCACCCCTAAGTCAGTATATTACAGAGACTGCACTTCTGCACTGTTGCTACCATAATTGTATCACGACAAACATGACAGATCTTCATTGATGCTTTTAACTTGTATTCATATACTTTTTGGCATATTTGCATCATCCAATGCATTTTGCACACACTCTGCAGCCTGAATGCTAGGCCACCCTTCACCCCGAGTACTGTATGTATTTATCCTTAGTCTTCTTATTTGTTTCATTAGTAAAAACAAACAAGCAGCACCATTGTCTATTATGCATGCAATGTTGAAGGCAGGCTGTCCTGTGGATGTGGTGGATAGCGATGGTTGGAGTATTTTGCATGCTGCAGTTGACTGTGGTAATGTTGAAGTGATTAGAGAAATACTGAGTGCAGGTTGTGACATTAATGCAACAGGCAATGATGGCAAGACTCCACTGCATGAGGCAGCATTGAAAGGGAAGACTGAGGCAGCATTGGAGTTGATTGGACATGGGGCAGAGAAAGCCATAGTAGCTGGTGCAAGTGGTACTCCACTTCATCAAGCTGCTTTAGGTGGTCATGCGTCAACTGTGAAGGAACTACTGAAGGCAGGCTGTCCAGTGGATGTGGTGGATAGCAATGATTTCAGTGTTTTGCATGCTGCAGCTTGTGGTGGTAATGTTGAAGTGATTAGAGAAATGCTGAGTGCAGGTTGTGACATTAATGCAACAGGCAATGATGGCAAGACTCCACTGCATGAGGCAGCATTGAAAGGGAAGACTGAGGCAGCATTGGAGTTGATTGGACATGGGGCAGAGAAAGCCATAGTAGCTGGTGCAAGAGGTACTCCACTTCATCAAGCTGCATTAGGTGGTCATGCGTCAACTGTGAAGGAACTACTGAAGGCAGGCTGTCCAGTGGATGTGGTGGATAGCAATGATTGGAGTGTTTTGCATGATGCAGCACTAGGTGGTAATGTTGAAGTGATTAGAGAAATGCTGAGTGCAGGTTGTGACATTAATGCAACAGACAATTATGGCATGACTCCACTGCATGTGGCAGCATTGAATGGGAAGACTGAGGCAGCATTGGATTTGATCAGACTTGGGGCAGAGAAAGCCATAGTAGCTGGTGCAATGGGTACTCCGCTTCATCTAGCTGCTTTAGGTGGTCATGCGTCAACTGTGAAGGAACTATTGAAGGCAGGCTGTCCAGTGGATGTGATGGCTAGCAATGATTTCAGTGTTTTGCATGCTGCAGCTGTCGGTGGTAATGTTGAAGTGATTAGAATAATGCTGAGTGCAGGTTGTGACATTAATGCAACAGACAATGATGGCAAGACTCCACTGCATGTGGCAGCATGGAATGGGAAGACTGAGGCAGCATTGAAGTTGATTGGACATGGGGCAGAGAAAGCCATAGTAGCTGATGCAATAGGTACTCCACTTCATCAAGCTGCAGTCGGTGGTCATGCATCAACTGTGAAGGAACTATTGAAGGCAGGCTGTCATATGGATGTGATGACTAGCAATGATTTCAGTGTTTTGCATGCTGCAGCTGTCGGTGGTAATGTTGAAGTGATTAGAGAAATGCTGAGTGCAGGTTGTGACATTAATGCAACAGACAATGATGGCATGACTCCACTGCATGTGGCAGCATGGAATGGGAAGACTGAGGCAGCATTGAAGTTGATTGGACATGGGGCAGAGAAAGCCATAGTAGCTGGTGCAATAGGTACTCCACTTCATCAAGCTGCATTTGGTGGTCATGCATCAACTGTGAAGGAACTACTGAAGGCAGGCTGTCCAGTGGATGTGATGGATAGCGATGGTTGGAGTGTTTTACATGCTGCAGTTGACGGTGGTAATGTTGAAGTGATTAGAGAAATGCTGAGTGCAGGTTGTGACATTAATGCAACAGGCAATAATGGCATGACTCCACTGCATGCGGCAGCATCGAAAGGGAAGACTGAGGCAGCATTGGAGTTGATTGGACATGGGGCAGAGAAAGCCATAGTAGCTGATGCAAGAGGTACTCCACTTCATCAAGCTGCTTTAGGTGGTCATGCGTCAACTGTGAATGAACTATTGAAGGCAGGCTGTCTAGTGGATGTGATGACTAGCAATGATTTCAGTGTTTTGCATGCTGCAGCTCAAGGTGGTAATGTTGAAGTGATTAGAGAAATGCTGAGTGCAGGTAGTGACATTAATGCAACAGGTAATGATGGCGAGACTCCACTGCATGTGGCAGCATCGAATGGGAAGACTGAGGCAGCATTGGAGTTGATTGGACTTGGGGCAGAGAAAGCCATAGTAGCTGATGCAAGAGGTACTCCGCTTCATCTAGCTGCTTTAGGTGGTCATGCGTCAACTGTGAAGGAACTACTGAAGGCAGGCTGTCCAGTGGATGTGGTGGATAGCAATGATTGGAGTGTTTTGCATGATGCAGCACTAGGTGGTAATGTTGAAGTGATTAGAGAAATGCTGAGTGCAGGTTGTGACATTAATGCAACAGACAATTATGGCATGACTCCACTGCATGTGGCAGCATTGAATGGGAAGACTGAGGCAGCATTGGATTTGATCAGACTTGGGGCAGAGAAAGCCATAGTAGCTGGTGCAATGGGTACTCCGCTTCATCTAGCTGCTTTAGGTGGTCATGCGTCAACTGTGAAGGAACTATTGAAGGCAGGCTGTCCAGTGGATGTGATGGCTAGCAATGATTTCAGTGTTTTGCATGCTGCAGCTGTCGGTGGTAATGTTGAAGTGATTAGAATAATGCTGAGTGCAGGTTGTGACATTAATGCAACAGACAATGATGGCAAGACTCCACTGCATGTGGCAGCATGGAATGGGAAGACTGAGGCAGCATTGAAGTTGATTGGACATGGGGCAGAGAAAGCCATAGTAGCTGGTGCAATAGGTACTCCACTTCATCAAGCTGCAGTCGGTGGTCATGCATCAACTGTGAAGGAACTATTGAAGGCAGGCTGTCATATGGATGTGATGACTAGCAATGATTTCAGTGTTTTGCATGCTGCAGCTGTCGGTGGTAATGTTGAAGTGATTAGAGAAATGCTGAGTGCAGGTTGTGACATTAATGCAACAGACAATGATGGCATGACTCCACTGCATGTGGCAGCATGGAATGGGAAGACTGAGGCAGCATTGAAGTTGATTGGACATGGGGCAGAGAAAGCCATAGTAGCTGGTGCAATAGGTACTCCACTTCATCAAGCTGCATTTGGTGGTCATGCATCAACTGTGAAGGAACTACTGAAGGCAGGCTGTCCAGTGGATGTGATGGATAGCGATGGTTGGAGTGTTTTACATGCTGCAGTTGACGGTGGTAATGTTGAAGTGATTAGAGAAATGCTGAGTGCAGGTTGTGACATTAATGCAACAGGCAATAATGGCATGACTCCACTGCATGCGGCAGCATCGAAAGGGAAGACTGAGGCAGCATTGGAGTTGATTGGACATGGGGCAGAGAAAGCCATAGTAGCTGATGCAAGAGGTACTCCACTTCATCAAGCTGCTTTAGGTGGTCATGCGTCAACTGTGAATGAACTATTGAAGGCAGGCTGTCTAGTGGATGTGATGACTAGCAATGATTTCAGTGTTTTGCATGCTGCAGCTCAAGGTGGTAATGTTGAAGTGATTAGAGAAATGCTGAGTGCAGGTAGTGACATTAATGCAACAGGTAATGATGGCGAGACTCCACTGCATGTGGCAGCATCGAATGGGAAGACTGAGGCAGCATTGGAGTTGATTGGACTTGGGGCAGAGAAAGCCATAGTAGCTGGTGCAAGAGGTACTCCACTTCATCAAGCTGCTTTAGGTGGTCATGCGTCAACTGTGAATGAACTATTGAAGGCAGGCTGTCCTGTGGATGTGATGACTGGCAATGATTTCAGTGTTTTACATGCTGCAGCTGAAGGTGGTAATGTTGAAGTGATTAGAGAAATGCTGAGTGCAGGTTGTGACATTAATGCAGCAGACAATGGTGGCGAGACTCCACTGCATGTGGCAGCATGGAATGGGAAGACTGAGGCAGCATTGGAGTTGATTGGACTTGGGGCAGAGAAAGCCATAGTAGCTGGTGCAAGAGGTACTCCACTTCATCAAGCTGCTTTAGGTGGTCATGCGTCAACTGTGAAGGAACTACTGAAGGCAGGCTGTCCAGTGGATGTGGTGGATAGCAATGATTTCAGTGTTTTGCATGCTGCAGCTCAAGGTGGTAATGTTGAAGTGATTAGAGAAATGCTGAGTGCAGGTTGTGACATTAATGCAACAGGCAATGATGGCATGACTCCACTGCATGTGGCAGCATCGAATGGGAAGACTGAGGCAGCATTGGAGTTGATTGGACATGGGGCAGAGAAAGCCATAGTAGCTGATGCAAGAGGTACTCCACTTCATCAAGCTGCATTAGGTGGTCATGCATCAACTGTGAAGGAACTACTGAAGGCAGGCTGTCCTGTGGATGTGGTGGATAGCAATGGTTGGAGTGTTTTGCATGATGCAGCACTAGGTGGTAATGTTGAAGTGATTAGAGAAATGCTGAGTGCAGGTTGTGGCATTAATGCAACAGGCAGTGGTGGCAAGACTCCACTGCATGTGGCAGCATGGAATGGGAAGACTGAGGCAGCATTGGTGTTGATGAGTTGTGGAGCCACTGGATATTGTGATGTAAATTGTACAGATGAGATTGGCCTGACTCCCTTGCATTACGCTGTGCGGTCTAAGAACAAGGAATGTGTGCATGTCCTCCTGCAGCATGGAGCAGACCGAATAAAGGTTGCCCCCTATGTTGGTTCACCTTACATTTGGGCAAGAATTGCTGTACCTACTGTTGTGGAAGCATTTGATGACTTCATAGTGGAGGAAGAGGATGAGAGGCTCCCTTGGATGCATGAAGTTTCAAAAGACCATCATTGGAGTTGGTTTATTCATGAATTCCTGCTTGACAGATACAGTGCTCTTGAAAGAGACACATTTGGCATGTCACGTCTGGAGTATCTGCTCGCGGTCATATGCAATATTGATACTTTGGTCCCATGTTTTCAGAAGTTGTCTTTGGCCTTCCCTTTTCATAATGAGCCTTTGGCAAGTGTTGATAATGTGCTGCTATTGGCTACCATCATTGGAATGAAGTCATTTGTAAACAAGCTCTTAAGCTTTGCTAAATGCTGTCCAATTTTTGCTGGCCAAAGAGTGACTTCTCTTTTAAAAATGCACTACTCTCTACAAACACTGCCACACATTGAAGAGCTGGTTCCACCTGACACTGCTACCCTGAACCTCCTGCATGTGGCTGTGCTGGCTATGAAAGTTAAAGCAAGTGAACAGTTCTTCTTTAAGCGTGTAGAAGCTGACCATCCTTCTCTCCTCAAGTCGCTGGTGACCAACGACTCCTTCCGCCACACCCTCCATGAGTACATTGGTAGCCTGACCCCTCTGGACCTAGCAGAAAAGCTTGGACTTGATGAGGCAGTCACCATCATCAGTAGAGCTGGAGGGAGACATGGGATGTGGACAGTGATCCCAGAAGAGGTCAGGTTTGAACACGGGCCAGCTGTCCTCCACCTCCATCAGGGTCTATTGCAGCTGATGTCATCAGGTCCACACGGACAGCAAGCAGTGCAGGCAGTGGTCAGCCAGTTCCTAGGTAGGACCACTACGGCTGAGCAGGGAACATCCACAGAGGAATCCTACCTCCTTCAGCAGAAGGTGTTGGACCAGAGACCGGACTTAAGTATAATATCTGGTTACATCATTGGCCGCTTCAATGTTGCCCACTGGCGGCATTTAGGGATTTCCCTCAAAATCCCCCTAGAATCCCTCTCCCACATTTCCTCCACCCACTCCTCATGTGAGGACAGGTACCTGGAGGTCCTCATCTACTGGTTGGAGCACAATGAGGCTGCCTGCTGGAGGACACTGCTGGAGGTACTCAGCCAATTTGAGACCAAACAGACAATGGATGAGTTGACACAGAAAATCCTTTCAGCCCAAGACAGTGCAGTGAGTTGAACGGTTGTGTGAGGTGTTGTTGGTTTGTACACCTCTATGTAAGCAATATGTAATGATGCCCATCTTCCACTGGTATACCACCCCTGCCCTCTTCCCATACAGATTCCTCCAGTTTCCACAGCTCATAATGTACCAATACATCTCAGTCCAGTGGAAGTTGGTATGTGTGTCTTCTTGTGTATACTCTGAGTCACACCTTCAAATTCTGTTCTAGGAAATGTACCTTGCACCAGTCTCTCACGTACACTCTTACAGTTTCCCTCCACTTCCCTCAATCCCTTGTTCTGCAGGAGCTACTTCCCCTTCTTCCTCATCCCAGCTGTCCCCCCAGTTTGTATCCCATGTAGTGCACCATGTTGGAGGGAAGTGGTACGACTTTGCACTGCACCTGGGTATCAGCTCAACAGTACTGGATGTAGTTAAGGTTGAAAGGCAAAGTGTGACCAGTAACTGTTGCCGTGAGTCCCTCCAGTGCTGGTTGAGGCATGACCGTGACACTGGAGAGAAAGGGAGGGAGGTGAGTGTGGTCTTGGAGGCCATTAGGAAGGCATGTGGCCCAGTGGCAGTGAAGCGGATCCAGTCCAGTCTGCAGGACAGTGAGGTCCAACCCTCTAGCCCCGCCCCCCTCCTGCAGAGCACCCCTGAACTAGCTGCTCTACAAGAACACGTGGTCCCCTTTACAGCCGCCCAGTGGGAGGCGGTTGCAGACTACCTGCTAGTGTCACATGAGAAGCGAGCTGCGATTGCTGCCAGTGAGCGAGGCCATGTTGAGGTGTGCTGCCGTGAGCTGTTCAACCAGTGGCTGCAGCAGTTGCCAGGCACTGGGTCCCTCCCCCGCACCTGGGGGAAAGTGCTTGATGTGGTGGGAGAGGCAGTAGGTCCAGAGAAGGCTAAACGGATCAGGAGAAGCCTGGAATCCAAGGAGGGAGGTGAGGAAAGCTAAGGCTCTTACTTAAGGTCCTTACATACTTGTACACATGCTAATAGTGTTACAAATGTCAGTGTACATTGGAGTGAGGTATAGTACTCTGAAGGAGTGGGACTATTACATAACCCCATGGTGATTGTGAATGGGAATGTGTAGGACATGCATGGCCTCTTGACGCAGGCTCAACTGATTTGCTTTTGAGTCTGAAATGATACCGCTGTTTGCACTGAAGCTATCTCCTCTGCTACTTCACACACACTATCACTGGCAGCACATAGATGTGCTAGATAGTGATGTGGTAGATGCTCATGCTACGCTGTTCAGTCAGGAATAGGATTGTTTTTGAGCAAGGTCACGTATCGAGGCAAAATTAGTGAGAGAGTTAAACTGCGAGAGTCTACATCAGTCACTATATTCAAATTTTTCACTAGTTTACCTTTACCTTGCTAAGTGATCTTGCTCTGATCGATTCTATTCATGCTAGATAGTGTTGATTCCTTTTGCTTGAATTAGAATCCTAGCTGTCTTTCATGGCCTCCTGATATGAACCATGCATAGCAAATGTCCGGCAATGTTTACACTATGGTTGCCAGACAGCAGACCCAGTTGTATTGAGAGTGCTCATACACTCAACCCCTCACACATTACTTCCCATCTCAGCGTCTGGTGTGAAGAGGCCACCTAGCCATGAAGAGACTCCTTTCACTAAAAGGAGAGATGTTGAAGAGGGGATCTCACCAGAAGGTATGTATTACTGACTGGGTAGTTAGTATGCACTTGGATGGGCTAAGTGAGATGTGACCACTACAGTGAGATTTGGTGATGCCCCTCACACATCCCCGGCTACCCTCCTTTCCACAGCTGTCCCTCCCCAACCCCTATCATGTGGGTCTACCACTGGATCAGCAGCCCTCCCTCAGCAGGACACTGTCATGACTGCATCAGGTAAAGAACAACTCAGTTCATAAACTACTACACCTAATTGACAGATTGCCTGTTGCAACTTCAGCTGTGTGAGTGACCTGTGTAAAGGTGGTTGTTGTGGTCTCTGCAGAATCCACAGGAGCCTCAGTACCCGGTCTGAAGAGACCAGCTAGTGTTGAGGAGTCTCCTTCCACTAAAAGGAGAGATATTGAAGAGGGGGCCTCACCAGAAGGTATTGTTTACTAGTAGTTGTCTGACCGTGGATAGGCTGATTTGGAGTGATACATCCTTACAGTGAGAGGATTGTGGATACTCCATTCATGGTTTAGTATGTGTAGTGAAATTACACCGTATGTACAGGTATGTACACCCATAGGTAATCTATGTATGGCTTACCTTGGCTTGTACTAGTTATCTGGTTATTGTTTTCAGACTACGTATGAGACGTAGGATTCTCCACCACAGTTTGGCAGATTTATGTATGTGAAAATTGTGCTTTGCTTCTCTTGAGAACTACTTCACACTAACCAAGGAGTAGCCAGGTCTTGACGGTGACCATGAAAACAAGCAATTTCTCAATGCAGTGGAACCTCAGAAATAAGACCACCATCCGGGCCATGCAAAGTGGTCTTATCTTCGAGGTGGTCTTAATTCTGCAATCGAACAATACATGTGTTTAGGACTAAATCAAAGCGGTCTTATTTCTGAAGTGGTCGTTTAGCGGGGTTCCACTGTATTAGCAAGGATGAAGCATCCATAGGAGTGGAATTGCACAATCTTCTCGCTAAAAATGGAGTTGTACTTTACAGCCCATATTGTATGTAGTGTTTATGCTACAGTACTGATTAGAAATACTATACCAGAAAGCCGCACACCAAACGCTGGCGACCGCACGCGCACGTACGTGTTATGCGGGTATGCGCAGTTACGCGCAGTTGTAAGCACAATTATTTATATAAAATTCTTGTAACGGCAAGGGCTTTTAAGCAGGCCTTTTTCTTCTGAAATCAACATGAAGCCGTCGATGCTCGATCAGATACGACGCATCTTCGTTCTGTATTAAGTTTCGTTCGCTACGTTATTGCGTACAAGGTATTAACACCTATTACCTAGTCTCGCATAGATGCGGCCGCCCACGTCCATTTTTACTATGACGTCAGAGCGATGACGAAACAGCGGCCCTTTTGCATGTATCGAAGTGTTGACTTTGCGCTTACTCGCGCGTACCCACACGCTGCTCGCACGTACGTGCAGTCTGAACGCGCTCACTATGGTACAGTATTTCTAATCAGTACTGTATGTACCCATACATAAAGTCTCCCACAAATATATCTTCTCAACCATAGTTCATTATAACCACTGTAAGCCTGCAGGACGGCAACTTTTCCTGGCGTGTACTATTGCAATATCATTAGCTATCACTGGTTGTAATGGTTTTGAGAGTAAATCACTT
Organism: Ianthella basta; assembly: GCA_964019415.1. Lineage (NCBI taxonomy): Eukaryota > Metazoa > Porifera > Demospongiae > Verongiida > Ianthellidae > Ianthella > Ianthella basta. Next base: position 2,419,073 of record OZ025889.1, on the reverse strand, counting down.
TTGCATTGACAGCAGAACAGTCAGTTTACTTGTAGCTACGTTTAATGTAGCAACAATCCTCTCTGTCATTACTTCAGTTGTCAGGACATGTCTCAATGTCTCTTATGTAAATTGGTAGTTTGACAAATTTTTGATGTCTCTTTTCCACCCATAATGCTTTATTTTACTGATGCTGTCCACAGACAAAGGTATAACCCACCTTAGTGATGTGATGGTGCTTGACCTGTTCACTTCCTTCCCTCCCCCACAGTCACCCCACTCCCTCACCTTTAGTGGACCCACTCAGAAGTGAGTTCCTCAGCAGCAAACCCACACCTGTGCTTCTCCTGAAGAAGGTGGTCCCTGAAGTTGCACATGAATGGCTTCAAATAGTGGTCAACTAGTTGTTGGTGAGGTGGGAGGAGAGGTTATAGGATGGAATAGAGATGGTAAAGAACACTAAGCAAGCTCTTCTCTCAAGACAGACCGATGCAACTGCATCTGATTGATACCATGGTTGGATTGAAGGGTGCACTTTAGTGTGAATAAGGCTATCAGCTCATCCGTGAATGAAGGTGAAGCTGCTCTTATTACCTTCTTAGTAGTATATGGCCGATCTGTTACAAAAGACCTGTCTTTGCTGTTTTCGTTTTGTGCTTACCAGTTGTCTCCGCATGAGCTATCCCCACACTCTTCCAGCATCTGCCACTGAGAGTGACACTCTTGTCTAATGTCTTCCTACGGTGGAATAGACACCTTCCAACTTCTCAACGCTCCTCTCATTTCTGCAGTTAAGTACAGCCAACACTCCACCATTGTCTCACACGCAGTGACCTCCACACTCCTGTTATATCTCCCACTGTGCACACCTTACTCTCCCTGATGTCTTCACTAAGTGAATTTCACACGTACAATGAGTTTCTCCTCCTATGTGTCCCATATGTGACCGTCAAGTTCCTTCAAAGACTTCTACTGTCTACTCCCTTACTGGATTGTCTACCATTGCTTAAACTGCCCAGACATACACCACTGAATGACCCCACACTACTGAGATGTCTCCCACTGAGTGGCCCTGCACTCCTCAGACGTCTCCCACTGCGTTAACCTCAGAACGATATAATGATGATCATCTGAAACAGATTTGTGCCGTTTTGCACCAGATCAGAACCACTAATTCAAGTACCCACTTCAAGCCCTGAACTACATAGATTATCTGAACCCTTGTAACATTCCACTATGGTCAGTGGAGACCAACCTTCCTTGGACTGAGCCCACAAGAGCGTTCATGTCCAGTCCCCACCTCTGTCCCTCCCTCACAGCACCTCCCTGTACTCATCTGACAGTATTTCCCTGGTCTGTGACGGAGACTCCTCAGCTTAGCCGACTACTCTCAAATGACACCCATGTACTTGAGCAGTAGGCTGCTAGAAGAGCTGTTGTTGCTCCTGCCTTCAGCTCACCTTAGAAAGCAGTTTGTACATTAGAGAGATGCAGCTAGGCTCCTCAATGTACATGGCTCTTGACTTTGCTGCTCTCTGCCTCTGCAGCCCCCTCCTCCGTACCATGTTGTAAAACAATGCATATGGCGGGGGAA
>OZ025889.1:2392500-2415000 GCA_964019415.1 Ianthella basta | reverse complement strand
GCATGTGAGATGGATCTTGAGCAAAAGTATGATTATTATAATTATTGCAATTGCATGCTATAATAAACTCAGGTCACTTGACATGTACAGTATGTGCGTTTTGCATGTGCACTAGCAACAGAAAGGGTCATCACCCTTGTACAATTAATGGGTGTGAAGGATCAGTGTGCTATATACCCAGTTGTAGTACTGTACTGGTATCTCATGTACCAGTGCATGCCATGTTGGAATTATAATAGACCACAATGCACTGCATCCATGCAACAAACTAGCATTGATACACCACATATACATCATCAGTACTAGCTATAGTACATGCACAAGGTACTGCCTGTATGGCCCCATGTGCCGTATACATGTATATGCGCTAAAACTATTCGTGGACTCAACTTTCGCAGATTGAGTATTGCCAAAATTTTCGTGGTTTTTATTTATGCAGATGCTTGGGTCACCAATATTATTATAATTATTATATTATTTTCAAGTTGGAGAGAATGCCTGCCACCTGCTTCAGTTCAGCTTTCACTACCTCGGCCATGCCAGGGGAAACAACCTTTCCAACTCGGGCTCATCACGCTGCTTCACTGTAAAGTAGGAACGAATCAGCATTCTTGAAGACTTAACACAAGGGCAACCAAATGATAAACTGATGCGAAACAAAGCAACGTATAACCTAGTGAGCATCCAATATAATATTGCATTTCCAGTGGCACTCAACTGTGCATGCACATGTACAGGGCCTGGTGCAACGCCCTGAGCTTCATCACAGCAAACATACAACGTTTAACATGATGGAGGACATAGGACGTGCTGGAGCAGGAATACCTGCTTCCTAGCCTCCTTACTAGCTGCATGCTATATAGTGCTTACAGTTTGATGAATTCACATGCTCGTGTCTATAAATACAACTGCAAGGATGGATGGGACTTTTTGGGGGCACAAAAAGGAAGCGATGCACCTCATGTCACGTGACATGACTGAGCAGAGAGGTGATAGGTGTGAGAGGTGGCCGTGACTGTGACACTGATTCTGTGTTTTACAGCATATCTTTGTATACGTATCTGTATCTTATAAGATGGTAGCCATATATGGTAATTGTATCACATTGTCCACAGGCCTAATGTGAAGCAGTACAATGTCACACCTCTTACAGGAGTCTGGCACATTGGATTGTATATAGAAAGTTTAACAAAGCAGGTAGCTAGTCTGCTCCAGGACTGTCCCATGTAGGGATGGCATAAAAAGGACAGAGACAAGTAAAGGCTGTTACACAGTGGAGCATTAACCATCATCCCTACATTCAAGGGTGTAGGACTATAAGGTGCAACATTCTTGCATGTAGGGACCATGGTTAATGCTCCACTGTGTAACAGCCTTTACTTGTTTCTGTCCTTTTTATGCCATCCCTACATCCTTACAATTTTTGTAGAATTTTTTTTATTAATTCTAGTCTAATTATAATTATATATATAGCTGAAATTGCAGATCCAATTTAGACTTCAGGTACAAATTGCAATTGAATTCTGAAAGTTGACCAGGCAAATCCAGGTTTCAGAGACATGCACAGTAGCAACATGGCTACAGCACACAATGCTACTTAGCATCAACATATGCACACATGCACAAGACACACACTTGTAGCCACATACACACATGCATAGCACATAGCTGCAGCTCAGCTAAATTGCAATTTCTGATAATTATACATTATATATAATAGACAGCTCTTCTTTGAACTCCCTCCATTTGCACCTGTGCATATGTGCAGTATGCATACATTATGTGTGTGACACTGTCTGTGTGGGTGAGTGTCTTGCAATTGCAAGCTAGTGCATGTGGTGTGCATGTGTGTATGCATGTGTGCATGTGGTAGTGCGTGTGTGTGTGTGTGTGTGTGTGTGTGTGTGTGTGTGTGTGTGTGTGCATGTGTGTGTGTGTGTGTGTGTGCATGTGGTAGTGTGTGCGTGCATGTGTGTATATATGTGCATGTGGTGTGTGTGTGTGTGTGTGTGTGTACATGTGTGTATGTGTACGTATGCAGTGTAATATAAATTATATTATTCATAATGATTAAATTAGTATACTTATAGTTATTATGCATGCATTCCAGCCTCATGCAATTGTTTGCTTGTAATATTATAATTCTCCATGCACATTTGATGCATCACAATCAATTGTCAGTCTAAAGCCTGCAGTTCTATATTTCAAAATAATTTATATTGTTGTTCAATTATAATAGTGTTAGCTATTATATGCTAAAGAAACTCCAGCATTACAATGTGATACAGGAAATAAAGCAATGTTATGTGGTATTGACAACTATTCATTACAAGAATTATAAAATGAGGAGGATTCCTAGTCCACCAGGCATGCACAGACACTGTATCCTACCATGTTAGCAATGTTATATGAATAAGAGTTAGTTTCTAACTTCACAATTGACAGAGACAGTTGTAATTGCACAACGTGGCTCAAGCCTTCAATTTTTTAGAAGAGGAACAATCAGAGAAAATACAATTTAATGTCAGCCATTGGTAATGCATATATGTAATATTGGCAAGCTCAAGCACCTTGGTGTAGACTAAAAGGTACCTTAGACTGCATACCACCTTACTAAACACCTACAGTTATACACATTCACCACATCATAGCCACAGGTCCAAAGGTACAGTATGCACACATGCATGTACACACACACAGGCACACGTGTACACACACAGAGAAAGACATACACCACACACACGCGCACACAGACGTGCACACACCACACACGCACGCATGAGCACACACACACACACACACACACACACACACACACACACACACACACACACACACACACACACACACACACACACACACACACACACACACACACACACACACACACACACACACACACACACACAAACACACACACAAACACACACACACACACACACACACACACACACACACACACACACTTTCAAAGCAACATACCAGACAAACCAAGCTTTTTCTTCAGACCTTGAACATATTGTTGTGCTATTGTTGCAGAACTCATGGCATCGAGAACTATTTTCCAGTTTGGGGGCTGTAGGCCTTGGCCATCACTCCACTTGATCAACCCGGTTTGTACTGCTTCTTCCTCATAAAGGACATTGTTCCTGAAACACATCTCTATCATGGCTGCGTCAAGCCCCACTCCTTCCAAAACAGCCTTCCCTTTGCCAGCTGCTTTTCTGCTCACATAGTCTCTAAAGAGACTGAGGTAGTCTGGGTGGTCTGAAGAGGGAGTATTAGGACACTTCACAAGCATGCATGCACAATCTTTGCAAATGACAAAGCCAGCCAGCTCACTATTCACTCTCTGTGACAAGACAACATCCTTCACACGCTGCGAAGAGCCTACCAGTGTACACGTAATTATGGAGGGGGAGGAATGAAATACAAACATGATGTCAGGCGTGATGTGTCAAACGGTAAGTGGACAAAAACATGCCACACCCAGTCACATGCTCAGTTACCCATTCAATTGCTTTTCTTGCCACACTGTCGGGGACAAGGTAAAGGAAGAAAGCTTCTAGGAATATGTATCTTCATGCCTCCTTGTTTCATCACCATAATGTCCCCTTTGAGCAAATTACTACAGTTTCTGCTACAAAATGTTGATGCTACAAAATAGTTTCTGCTTACTGTATATGGTGGCTATACTGTATGAATGCTATGGTCACTGAGAGTATGAAAATTGATAGCCCGTAACGGTACTGTGTGGCACAATAAAAACTATGCTTACTTAAAGAGACACACGTATATATGTATGTACTGGGAAAACCCAGCCACATGGAACTACCTGCACTGATTGCTCAGTGGCCTCATCCACAAAGAAACACCCACCCACACATACACAGCTTACTGATGCAAAACAGCCTACCTAACAGATCAAGTTCTTCCTTCAGATCCTGTATATGTCATTTTGTAATCTGTGCAAAACCCATGGCTTCAAGAAGAACATTCCAGCTAGGAGGCTGTCGGCCTTCACCTTGTTTCCATTTCGTCAGCCCAGCTTGCACGGCTTCCTCCTCATCACCTGGATTGCTATCGATGCATGCTGTTATTGCAGCCGAGTCTAGTCCAACTCCTTCCAGAACTGCCCTCACTTTGCCGGCAGCATTTCTGCTCACATACTCTCTAAAGAGCATGAGGTGGTCTGGGTGGTCTGTAGAGAGAGCGCCATAACCACATTACTCACAACTGACAAAGCTATATAACCAACTCACCATACACTTCCAGTGACAAGATGGCATCCTTCACTTCCTGTGAAGCACCTGTGAGGGTGTATACACATGGGACAGGGAGAAAGAGAATAGTACTGTGTTGTTGTTATGGCACACATGCACGCACACTGCATACGTGTGTACACACTGCCATAGGACCATAGTGCAGTACCTGGAATACAACTTGATGACAAAGTGTGCTATACTGCATATGCTTTAACTATTGCAGGGTTAAACGCGTCTTTGCGGATCAGCAACCAGATGCAAAAGTTTCATCCCGCAAAAGCTTATATAAGGCTTTAGCTATCCTGCCTGAGACTCTGCAACTGCAAAAGTGAAAATGTGGAAATAGCGAAAACCCGTGAAAGTGCATATGGTATACTATAGCATAACTCACACTTCAGCTCCTTGACGTTCTGGCTGCCCCTCTCAACCATTTCATGTTCCTCTAGTACCTGACAAGCTTCCAGCATGACCTTTGCAGGTTTGGACAAAAGGACTTCGGCAAGACAGTCCTCCCACTTTGACTCCTTCCCAGCCACCTCAGAGTACTCTTCTTCTGTTAGGAGGTGTCTAGTGAAGAGCTTGTTCAGTACTGTAGGGTGTGAATAGGACTATAGTACTGATGACAACACTATTGTCTATAACTAGCATCACTGCACTGTAGTGAGGAAGGTGTTGATTGTTTACAGATGTGCAAGACTGCAAAATGGTGCAACATCTCAGTGATGTTGCATCACTCCAGACCACAATAACTGTTTGCAAAAATTAATGTGATACACTACATAGCTACGTACAAAATAATTTTGTGATATTGCATAGCAGCAGAACAAAGACAGTAAGGTCATTTAGTGTGAGCTTGAACTGTTACCATGGCAATGGTTGCTTCAGTAACTGCATATGGTTTTAGGTACAAGTCCTGTACTATTAAACAACAGAATTAGGCAACACAGCTGTACCAGGAGGATAGGAACAAGATTACCAAAAGAACCTGAAGAGAGAACTCTGACTGCATCACCAACCTCTCAATTTCCTCGCTTCCTCATTATCTCCATGCTTGCTGAGAATTTCAGCTCCTCTGCTTGCCTTTTCTGGAGTCTTGATACACAGCATAGCTATAAGATTGCGTTTCTTGGTCACTGCTGAATGTAGATAGGAGTTTGCAGATATAGGAAATCTCTCTTTACGTAAGGTGCACAAAGCATGTTACTGACTGTGCAGGACGAGAGAGTGTGTGCGTGTGTGTGCTGATTGTACATAGTAGATGCATTGGCGTTCGTCAGTTCACCCAAGTTGTACATATACATATATATGCACCCATTATGAACAGTGTTTGGAGATGAAAATGAAAGCAACTTATTCAGCAGAAGGTACCGTAATACGTATATGTGTGTGCATGTCCCACTTTCCAGTATATAGTTACATAGTGTCAAAGTAGTTTACAGTACCACACTTGTAACACACCTTGATCCTTAGCACAGTGACCACATTTCTTCAGACCCCAATAGGTTTGCTGAGCATTCTGCTTCTCCCACTTCTCTCTCCAACGCTTAGCATCCTGAGAGCAATTGTCTGCTGACAGAATCTCTTCAGTGAAGAGCTCATTCAGTTCTGCAGGGTGTGAACAAGTGGGAGGGTAGTAGAAGTAGCATACAGGAAAACAGGAATTTCATGTCAGAAGGTTACAAACATAGATGATGTGTCATTAAACAAAATACCATGCACCTTTAGCTAGCAGGGTGGAATGGCTTGGTGGAACAATGAGAGCCTCATATCAAAAGTGGACACATGGAAAACTTAGAAAGCAATCTAGGCTTACTGAATCTCCTTTTGAATCAAAACATTGGGCTGTTTTGAGGCTCTACACGGTGGTTTTCTAGCATAACTCGTTTCTGCCTCCTCAAATAGCCAGAGTCACATGTCTCCCTCGTGACTATGTGCTGAAACATCATACTACATACAAATGAAGCTTGGAAATTGGCAATGTAACTCCCTTCAAGCTGCACGTCGAAGTCTTACTTGAAGTAGGGACTGTTATCTTTGTAATTGATGCAGATTTGTACCTTCAGTGCTGCCTTATGATCCAAATTGGCATTTTGATCATGCGCACATCATGCTAAGGCACGTGCATGCATAGTTACGGTAACATGGAAGAATGTAATTACAACCGCACGGTTCACCCTATGTAAATGAACTCCCTGGGCAGCGGACATAACCCACTTGCAATTCTGTCAGCTGTAGCTCAGGAGCAATGGGGAATGGGAGAAATGGTGTGTTACACCACTGTTGATGGGCTGTATTCCTTTGTAGCATTGAGAGTGTCATGATCTAATTTGTTTAATGGCAATTACCCAGTCTTCACGAAGTACTGTATGCATATTTTTTGGACGCTGGTAACATTTCTGCTTTTAGCACATCATTTGAGTCAAATGACACAGTTCCGAGTTATGTAATGTTTGGCATGCATTTGCTTTGTGTATATGAATGCTCTTCTCTTTGGCACATTGCCTAAGTGTTCCTAGCTAGAGAGTGTCTTCGTTAAGCCTGTTCAGCAAACTTGAATGTGGTAGTTGTATGTACGTATAATTATGTATTTTCTCTGTGCAACTTCAGAGTCGAGATCTCCACTCATATATATGAAACATCACAACTATGGACTGATATTTGGTGTGAACACAGCAGTGGCCCTCCTTCTGCAGACCATCCTCACAGTTATCCTCACTGACAAGCGTGGCCTTGCAGCAGGTGCAAGGACCCAGGTTGGCTGCATGCCACACATGTGCACTCTGTGACAACATATATCATATCCAGTGCATTATGTACTCTGTTGTGTTCTAGGATAGTATGCACTTGTGAGTTGTTGTACGCCTGCTTGCGTGCACAGCACATCATATAAGGATTATATAAATGTGTCGGTTTTAAGTAAGAACTGTTTTGAAAGAGAAGTGAATTATTTAGGGTTACATTTTAATTAGGTGTTTCACATGTATATGCCCTCAGGGCTCATACAGTAAATGACATCCACCACTGAAGGTATTTATAATAAATTGAACTTCCAGCATGGTGCTTTGGTGTGTACTGACTGTACAGCAGAAACAGGTATGGATTTTGAGATCACTAAAGCAACCGTGACTCAACTCTCCTTCAGGTGCTGCACCCCCAGGTCTTGTGCCGCCAAAAGTTGTTGTTGTAGTCTAATATGTAGCTTACTGAACTAGTGTATTTACCTATGTAGATATTAGTTCATTTTACCTTTACTTACTCATTCATTCCTTGCCCTCTATGTAGTTCAAGGTGTACAGCGGATACTATTATGTTCTGGCAGTTATCTTCCTGTTCAGTGGTGTGTATCGCCTGACCAAGACAGGGTGGGTGAGGAGTTTCAAACTGTGTTGGGGAAGCCAACGTAATGCTAGTACTTCCAGTGATACTTTGAGTGCAGCTAACCCAGAAGACGGGGACATTGACTCAACACATGAGAATGACAGTGAGGACAGGGCACTTCTGGCACCAGAGGCAGATTCAATATTAACTTAATACTGCCTACTAACTACACCATATGCATCCATCATTACACCCCCACACTTGCTTATGTTATTTGTTTGACAAACACTGTCACCCACTTTAGGCGCTCTGACGCCCACACATTTTAACTTTAATTGATTACACATCACCCACACACTAGTTCACGCCAAATTTTTGCTATATAACCAACACCTTGCTGCAGCTTTCAGGTTATGTACAGCTGACGAAGGCCTACGTGGCCAAAATGCCCTAGTTGTCTCAACTGTCTACTACCTGTCTGCTATGTCTGATGCTCACCATTTACTGCTCTGAATGTTAGCTTAATTCATTCATTCTGTACTAATGTATTGTATTTGATCTTTAAAGTTAGTCACGTTTGTATGCATCTGTAGATATACCTTGTTATTTGCATGTCCATGGTATATTGCATGCTGCCATGAGGGTGCTTGCAATTGCTCTTTTGTAGCCCGAGGGCTATTAAAGAGCTAAGCACCAGAGTGGCCCTGTTATAACTAACTTGTTGCAATTCAAATGGTAATTTGATAGTGCAGCTTCCTTTACCGACAAATTCAAATCGATTTGTCAATTGCATAGTTGTCATTGGCACATAGCTGTCTGGGTACGTTCACCAGATGTGGAGGTGGAATACGAGGTGTACATCACCATGCACAATCTCGTTCCAGTGCTTTTCCCATACATCCTTACAGTCAGTAGGGATGTATGGGATAGTCATCAAGTATCAGTCCTGCCCCACAAAGTGTGCCTTTCCATCAATCTGGTACGTATAATTATTTGTGTTTTATTTTATTGGTGTTTCTATTATACGGTTTAGATTATCCCTTCTTAGTAGTATTTTCTTTCTAGAATAAATTGAAGTTCAATAGTATGATTATCAATTTTCTGGACAATGTGATAAATTTATGCAGTCATTGTAACCAAACCATTTCCATTCTTCTATACTTTTAATGGGCGAGCCTATAGCCCTAATCACTATGTGTTGTAGATAGCTGTGTAACAGTAGCTATAGTATACAGTACGTATAGCCAGCTGTTCTAAAGTGTACCTAAAATATAATGAATGAACTGTGTGCACTATAGTAGCACTGTTTGCAGCATGGTTGGTTACTTGATGAAGATCTCCAGCAGTTCAGTTGCAGTAGCTTCATTGCTCAACTCCTGGTCAGAGCACCAACGTGCCTCAATGTCATCAGTGGTCGGCTGTGGGAAGGTGCGGCAGAACCATGGCATGCCACTTGCAGTGCAGCAGTTGCTAGTGTGTAGACAGTCCTTGCCGGTCCAGAGGGTAGGTTGATAGTAGCGTGTACTGGTAGGATTTGTTAAGGCTCCTTCGGCACAGTAATAGTGTTCTCCTACAAATGTTTGAGGTGTAGTTGCATCCGGAGTAGAACAAGGGCACTGCAAACGATGGTCAGTGTCAGTCTTAGACCTTCCTACTGCATACGTCCAGATGTGCTTTCTTGGTTGTCCATGAGTGATGGAAATGCCATCAACATAAGGATCATTGATAGAATGATAACGTGCACCTTGCATTGCAGCATAAAATGCATTTAAAGACCCATACTGGTATGCCACTGCTCTACCACATACGGCTGTGTAGGGTATTTTGTGTGTATGGAAGATCACAGATGAGAATGGTGTGTCCACTGATCTTGTGCAGAGCCGCTTCCCTTGGCCTGTGTCTGTTCTCAGAGGGCTGGGACAAGAGTAGGCAGAGTCAGACATGTTGAAGAAGGCCACACGCATCCACCCTCCTCTGCTGCCGCAATGAACATTCTCCATGTCACAGTAGACTTCACGGATCACCATGCTCTTCCCGTGTGTGACATTGATCCAGTACTCTCCAGACGGTGTTTCTTGGTTGCACTCATATACCTCTTGGCATGAGGTGGCTGGAAGGTAAGAGAAACGTCCAAGGTTGTGGCACTTCCTGGCTTTGCTCTGGCTCAGCTTGCTGTCGACTTCTTTCAAGACCTCAGCCTTAATCTGATCGCTAATAGTCTTTAAGTCAAATGTTGAAATGCCAGGTGGCCCCGCAGGTCCTTCTGTCCCATCCCTGCCATCCCTCCCATCCCTCCCTGGAGGTCCCTGAAGGACTGTGCACATTGGAGGGGAGGTGGGGAGACTGCAATTGGGTTGTGTGCTGCCAGTAGCAACCACAGCACAGCAGAGAATAAATAAGCTCTTTAGGATGCCCATTATTGTCAGTTGTCGACCTTCACTTGCATTGCATTCGTAAAACTGTACTGTAGCGATTCCAAACCGATTCCCATTCCTCGCGTACCCTTTGACACAACTTGTCGCGTATATAAACAAAATGGCACCCTCTACCGTGTTCACGCGAAGCGATTTCCACAGGCGAAAAGCAATCTTCGTGAGTTTTTTGAAGGTTCACAAGTGTAAAAGATAGATGAAGGCTTCCAAAACTGGTTGAAGCTAGTTTATAACGTTTACCTTGTAGCTTGTGTCGCCGATTAAAGGGGAAACTGCATTTTTCTTAGTAGCTGGCCTGCAACACACTAGCTTCATTCAGATATTATTTGCGCAATTCCTGAGGAGTAGATATGATGTAGTTGTTCGGCCATTTAGCTCACTTCTGCTTGTGGAAATGAGTTTGAAGCTACGGTACTGGTCTTAAGGTTCATTTGAAATGAATTGAAATTTGAAGTAGCACTTCCTGGCTTTGCTCTGGCTCAGCTTGCTGTCAGCTTCTTTCAAGACCTCAGCCTTAATCTGATCGCTAATAGTCTTCAAGTCAAATGTGGAAATGCCAGGTGGCCCCGCAGGTCCTTCTGTCCCATCCCTGCCATCCCTCCCATCTCTCCCTGAAGGTCCCTGAAGGACAGTGCACACTGGAGGGGAGGTGCGGGGAGACTGCAATTGGGTTGTGTGCTGCCCATAGCAACCACAGCACAGCAGAGAATAAATAAGCTCTTTAGGATGCCCATTATTGTCAGTTGTCGACCTTCACTTGCATTGCATTCGTAGAACTGTAGTCAATCTTGTAGTCAATGTTGCTTCAATCTGCTATTTGTACCTAATCTCCCTACAGTGCATGGAAGTTGAACTATGTGGTGGCTGTACCTACAGGCTGTGTATCTGTTGGGTTAGATAAACAATACATACAGTGGATCTGAACCAGGAATGTGAACAATGCATCTATACTACTATTAAATCTGTATAGTGACAGCTAAAGTTCAGTGGTAATCATTTCATGAACGATTCAGTTAATTCTGGTCACTACAGTTTACAACTGGTAGCTCTCCTCCTCTCAACTCACTCCTTTGTAGGACAAGCAGAGTGAGTTGTTGGAGCGCTGGCGTCGCACCTTCCATAAGGCCATTGATGCCAGTGGAGATGACCACTAATGTATGAACCTGATCAGCCTGACCAGGAAACACTGATGGAGATGGCAAGGTGTGTTGTGTGTGTTATGTCTGACACTGTGTTTGATGTGTATGTGTTTTATGTAGTACCTACCCAAGGTGCCTTTACATGTGTCTGTTTTGTGTGTGTGTTGTGTAGTGTCCATGTATACATGTGTATGTGTCACATATGTAGCGCTGAAGTCACACCTTCCATATGAGGTCATTGATGCTGACAGAGATTGGACAAAGAATGTGAGAGAATTGTTGACTTCCTGCTCCTCTCCAATGAATATGTGAGCTAGCACAGGTAGACTGAGAAGTGTTTGTATCAGAGCTCACTAAACACTCCTTTGAGTACTTCCACTGTGCACTACATGGACCTGTGTTACTGCACACATGGAACATAGGACAGTCCTACTGAAGTTACTGCGACACGTTCGGGGGAGTAGTGTTTATGTATATGTGTGTGTTGTGTGTGTTTGGTGTGTGTGTGTGTGTGTGTGCGCGCGCATGTGTGTGTGTGTGTGTGTGTGTGTGTGTGTGTGTGTGGTGTGTGTATGAGTGAGTGTGTGCCAATGTGTGTTTATATGTGTGTGACCAGTTTGAATAGCACACTTAATCAGACTTACCCTCCACCTCTGTAATTGAAGGGAATATGACATCCCATTTTTCTGTATCCTGATACACTTGAATGTAGCCTGGTATGTGCACAGGTCTACCATCCACCCATGGCAAATGACCCCTGGACAGTGGGAGGTACTTCATTATACAATAGCAAGTTCCTTTTTATATGCCAACTATGCTCATATTAGTCCACACAAACTCCCATCCTGTCCATGTACATGCCTATGTACCAGGTACCAGGTGATGAGACACACACAACACAGTGGATGCATTCCTGAGTGAGACCGAGTTGTCGGTATGTGTCCTTCATTAACAGCTTTAAAAATGTATCACCACGGCGACATGCAGCCTTGAAATGGAATAATTGGCAAGCTTTTTTGTGAGTATGTGTGTGTACATTAGTGTGTTTGTGTGTGTGAGCATGTTCATGTATGTGTGTACATACTTTGTGATTGTGGATGAAGTGTCAGTGTATTGGTGTATGTGTGTGTGAGTATTTTCCAGGTGAGTGATAGTGTATGTGTGTGTTTGTTTGAGCATATCATATGGTTTAGTGTCAGCACTGCACTGAAGAGGGCCACTAGCCCGAAACAGGTGATCCTCCCAAAGGAGTGCCCATTTGAAGTGCTATCTGGGTATACCTTTGGTTGGAACACTTGTCTGCAGTTGGATACCCTGTAATGTATGGCTGTGTGCATGTGTGGGCTTGCATGACTTTGTAAATGGTTCTGTGTGTTAATATCCATACCATTATGTTTGTGTGCTATGTATATATGAATGTAGCCTCTCTCTGCATTGGTGTATGTGTGCGCACGCGCGCGCATGTGTGTGTGTGTGTGTGTGAGTGTGTGTGTGGGGGGGTGTGGGTGTGTGTGTGTGCCACAACAGCACAGAGGATCAACTGGTGTCTACTCAAGGAGCAGCAGCACGAGACCAAGAGACTTCTGACTAGCCTGACAACAATGCACACACATGATTACATATTCCTATGCACATAGTACCCTATACACAACTCACATACATGCATACACACACACCCTTATGCATACACACCCATATGCATACACACCCATATGCATACACACCCATACGCATACACACCCATATGCATACACACAACTTCCCTATGCATAGCTACACACAATTTGCATACTTATGCATACACCCAACCACCATATGCATACACACCCATATGCATACACATCTCTTCCAAACTTACAGTCACCAACAGTTATATGTTGTGCCATGCATCCTGCAGCATGTTGGCAATTACTGTTATAGTATACTCAGTGACTCCACTTTTCCTTATTTTTGTACCTTGGTCTAAATAAGGAGAATGTTTGCCCCGTGTGTGTGTGTGTGTGTTCCGGATCTGCGTTACCCAGCTATAGTCACTTGTACAGTAGTCTAGCGGCTAGACTACTTGTACAGTAGCCAGCCGGAGCGGGGATGTCCCCTCCATTATATATGCTGACGTCATGGTTGGGGTGGGGTGAGTCTCCCGACCAATGACGTCATTATATAAGTGGACCGGCTGTCTGAAGAAGGTGCGTGTAAGTATAAACGTCACTTTGACAGCCTTGGTGTCTCCGCTGATTGTGTTTTTGTTGTTCTTGTGTTCCAGGAGACTGTTGACTTGCTACTCTGGAGGTTGCGCCTCAGAGAGACATAGACTGAAGTGGAGGAATCAGTAAGTAATTGTCGTTGTTCGTGTCGTACGGTCTCCGTCACCAACTCCGGTTTCAGTGTAGTCACAGGTGTACGGTGAAGTGGAAGGTCTCTTTCGCTAGTCTCGTTCACAGACTTTCCCGCGCTTGTTTTGGTAGGGCCTGGGAACAGATGGTTCAGTCGTTGTAAAACTTTGGTGTGTTCCATTTACCTTGGACACCTGTGTAGCTAGGTCAGAGAAACAACTGTTTCCATGCTTGCAGCTCGCCCTCTGCGTCTGTGATAAAACCTCGTAGCTAGCTACGCCCAGATAGTCCCCCGTTAGCCCTAAATTGTTAGATTTCTGTAGTTTGTTGTGTGGTCATCATTGTCCATCAGTCACACTGTTGAGTTACTTGAAACCTCCCAACATGGCAGTGATGTGCCCCTCCCCCTGCATGTGCATGAAATGTTGCCAGATTGAACATCCCAGACACATGTGTCCACCATTGTCCATTGTGAGAAGGACATGGAGCAATGCACCTATCAATTGTTGTCCCCGCCTCTCCCACATCGAGATGCCCCAGGTCAGGGATGGGGATTGTCACTCTGCTGAAGTACTTCCCCCCATCCCTTGGGCACAGCAATCTCTGCACCAGGAGAACCAATGATAAGCTGATACACAACAAAATGTCGGTCATATAATACCCACACACGCTGCATAGGCAACCATAGAACCAGGGGCACTGCTCACATTAGTTTGGTGCCCATTTTTAACAGTTATGGAACACTAGTATTTGCAGATTTTAAATTGTTCACAGATGGCTCCAGAAACACAAGGCCACAAAAGTTTAGTCTGTGAAACTATTGAGTATATACTGTATTCATTGCGCAGCCAAACTTATGCTCGTCCATGTATTGTGTGTTGTGAGTGAAGTCATCAGCATCTCAATGACTCTCTGCTATTATACCTTTCTCATCTCAGTGCATTTCAGCTCCTCCTAAGTTGTCCGTCAAACTTTCCATGTAATGTTATAGCAGCTGGCACATATTATAGTCGCGATGTAGCTGAGGTGCTTGAACAGACTCCATGAAATACCTGGCCAGAGCTTCATCTCTGTCTTGTGTTCCCATTGCCAGTCTTCCTAGGAATTGAGTGGTAACTGCCTAATACTGTATAGCCATCTTGTGCTCTGAACATGATATACAACTGAATGTAAAGGATTTACCACAATGGTGTACATGAAGGAGCACACACACACACAGTTAGGACTTGAAGGATGTACCCAATCTGGCTGTTCTGAATTTCTTAGAGAAGTTAGTGGTTCAGTGCTTGACAACACTGTAGCTAGTCACAGAGTGAATTTGCTTATTGTTGAATCATTGATTCAGTGGAAGTCATAGTCAGTATATTACAGAGACTGCACTTCTGCACTGTTGCTACCATAATTGTACCACGACAAACATGACAGATCTTCATTGATGCTCTTAACTTGTATTCATATACGTTTTGGCATATTTGCATCATCCAATGCATTTTGCACACACTCTGCAGCCTGAATGCTAGGCCACCCTTCACCCCGAGTACTGTATGTATTTAACCTTAATCTTCTTATTTGTTTCATTAGTAAAACAAACAAGCAGCACCATTGTCAATTGTGCAGGCAATGTTGAAGGCAGGCTGTCCAGTGGATGTGGTGGATAGCGATGGTTGGGGTGTTTTGCATGCTGCAGCTGGCGGTGGTAATGTTGAAGTGATTAGAGAAATGCTGAGTGCAGGTTGTGACATTAATGCAACAGACAATGATGGCATGACTCCACTGCATGTGGCAGCATTGAATGGGAAGACTGAGGCAGCATTGGATTTGATCAGACTTGGGGCAGAGAAAGCCATAGTAGCTGGTGCAAGAAGTACTCCACTTTATCAAGCTGCATTAGGTGGCCATGCGTCAACTGTCAAAGAACTACTGAAGGCAGGCTGTCCTGTGGATGTGGTGGATAGCGATGGTTGGAGTGTTTTGCATGCTGCAGCTGTCGGTGGTAATGTTGAAGTGATTAGAGAAATGCTGAGTGCAGGTTGTGACATCAATGGAACAGACAATGATGGCGAGACTCCACTGCATATGGCAGCATGGAATGGGAAGACTGAGGCAGCATTGGATTTGATCAGACTTGGGGCAGAGAAAGCCATAGTAGCTGGTGCAGAAGGTACTCCGCTTCATCAAGCTGCTTTAGATGGTCATGCGTCAACTGTCAAAGAACTACTGAAGGCAAGCTGTCCTGTGGATGTGGTGGATAGCGATGGTTGGAGTGTTTTGCATGCTGCAGCTGACGGTGGTAATGTTGAAGTGATTAGAGAAATGCTGAGTGCAAGTTGTGACATCAATGCAACAGACAATGATGGCATGACTCCACTGCATGTGGCAGCATGGAATGGGAAGACTGAGGCAGCATTGGAGTTGATTGGACATGGGGCAGAGATAGCCATAGTAGCTGGTGCAAGAGGTACTCCACTTCATCGAGCTGCTTTAGGTGGTCATGCATCAACTGTGAAGGTACTACTGAAGGCAGGCTGTCCTGTGGATGTGGTGGATAGCGATGGTTGGAGTGTTTTGCATGCTGCAGCTAGCGGTGGTAATGTTGAAGTGATTAGAGAAATGCTGAGTGCAGGTTGTGACATTAACGCAACAGACAATGATGGCAAGACTCCACTGCATATGGCAGCATTGAAAGGGAAGACTGAGGCAGCATTGGAGTTGATTGGACATGGGGCAGAGAAAGCCATAGTAGCTGGTGCAAGAGGTACTCCACTTCATCGAGCTGCTTTAGGTGGTCATGCATCAACTGTAAAGGTACTACTGAAGGCAGGCTGTCCAGTGGATGTGGTGGATAGCGATGGTAGGAGTGTTTTGCATGCTGCAGCTGGCGGTGGTAATGTTGAAGTGATTAGAGAAATGCTGAGTGCAGGTTGTGACATTAACGCAACAGACAATGATGGCATGACTCCACTGCATATGGCAGCATCGAAAGGGAAGTCTGAGGCAGCATTGGAGTTGATTGGACATGGGGCAGAGAAAGCCATAGTAGCTGGTGCAAGAGGTACTCCACTTCATCGAGCTGCTTTAGGTGGTCATGCATCAACTGTGAAGGTACTACTGAAGGCAGGCTGTCCAGTGGATGTGGTGGATAGCGATGGTTGGAGTGTTTTGCATGCTGCAGCTGACGGTGGTAATGTTGAAGTGATTAGAGAAATGCTGAGTGCAGGTTGTGACATCAATGGAACAGACAATGATGGCAGGACTCCACTGCATGTGGCAGCATGGAATGGGAAGACTGAGGCAGCATTGGATTTGATCAGACTTGGGGCAGAGAAAGCCATAGTAGCTGGTGCAAGAGGTACTCCGCTTCATCAAGCTGCTTTAGATGGTCATGCGTCAACTGTCAAAGAACTACTGAAGGCAAGCTGTCCTGTGGATGTGGTGGATAGCGATGGTTGGAGTGTTTTGCATGCTGCAGCTGTCGGTGGTAATGTTGAAGTGATTAGAGAAATGCTGAGTGCAGGTTGTGACATCAATGGAACAGACAATGATGGCGAGACTCCACTGCATATGGCAGCATGGAATGGGAAGACTGAGGCAGCATTGGATTTGATCAGACTTGGGGCAGAGAAAGCCATAGTAGCTGGTGCAGAAGGTACTCCGCTTCATCAAGCTGCTTTAGATGGTCATGCGTCAACTGTCAAAGAACTACTGAAGGCAAGCTGTCCTGTGGATGTGGTGGATAGCGATGGTTGGAGTGTTTTGCATGCTGCAGCTGGCGGTGGTAATGTTGAAGTGATTAGAGAAATGCTGAGTGCAGGTTGTGACATCAATGCAACAGACAATGATGGCATGACTCCACTGCATGTGGCAGCATCGAAAGGGAAGACTGAGGCAGCATTGGATTTGATCAGACTTGGGGCAGAGAAAGCCATAGTAGCTGGTGCAGAAGGTACTCCGCTTCATCAAGCTGCTTTAGATGGTCATGCGTCAACTGTCAAAGAACTACTGAAGGCAAGCTGTCCTGTGGATGTGGTGGATAGCGATGGTTGGAGTGTTTTGCATGCTGCAGCTGACGGTGGTAATGTTGAAGTGATTAGAGAAATGCTGAGTGCAGGTTGTGACATCAATGCAACAGACAATGATGGCATGACTCCACTGCATGTGGCAGCATCGAAAGGGAAGACTGAGGCAGCATTGGATTTGATCAGACTTGGGGCAGAGAAAGCCATAGTAGCTGGTGCAATAGGTATTCCGCTTCATCTAGCTGCATTTGGTGGTCATGCTTTAACTGTGAGAGAACTATTGAAGGCAGGCTGTCCTGTGGATGTGATAACTAGCAATGATTTCAGTGTTTTGCATGCTGCAGCACTCGGTGGTAATGTTGAAGTGATTAGAGAAATGCTTAGTGCAGGTTGTAACATTAATGCAACAGACAATGATGGCGAGACTCCACTGCATGTGGCAGCATGGAATGGGAAGACTGAGGCAGCATTGGAGTTGATTGGACATGGGGCAGAGAAAGCCATAGTAGCTGGTGCAATAGGTACTCCGCTTCATCGAGCTGCTGTAGGTGGTCATGCTTTAACTGTGAAGGAACTATTGAAGGCAGGCTGTCCAGTGGATGTGATGACTAGCAATGATTTCAGTGTTTTGCATGCTGCAGCTGGCGGTGGTGATGTTGAAGTGGTTAGAGAAATGCTGAGTGCAGGTTGTGACATTAATGCAACAGACAATGATGGCATGACTCCACTGCATGTGGCAGCATCGAATGGGAAGACTGAGGCAGCATTGGAGTTGATTGGACTTGGGGCAGAGAAAGCCATAGTAGCTGGTGCAATAAGTACTCCGCTTCATCGAGCTGCTGTAGGTGGTCATGCATCAACTGTGAAGGTACTACTGCAGGCAGGCTGTCCTGTGGATGTGATGACTAGCAATGGTTGGAGTGTTTTGCATGCTGCAGCTAGCGGTGGTAATGTTGAAGTGATTAGAGAAATGCTGAGTTCAGGTTGTGACATTAATGCAGCAGACAATGATGGCAGGACTCCACTGCATGTGGCAGCATGGAATGGGAAGACTGAGGCAGCATTGGAGTTGATCCGACATGGAGTCAACAATGTTGCTGATGATTGTGGTCCTCCACTTCATCAAGCATCAGAAGTGGGGAGCACGGAGGTACTAATGGTGTTGATGAGTTGTGGAGCCACTGGATATTGTGATGTAAATTGTACAGATGAGTCTGGCCTGACTCCCTTGCATTACGCTGTGCGGTCTGAGAACAAGGATTGTGTGCGTGTACTCCTGCAGCATGGAGCAGACCCAAAAATGGTTGGCCCCTATCTTGGTTCACCTTACGTTTTGGCAAGAATTACTGCACCTACTGTTGTGGAAGCATTTGATGACTTCATAGTGGAGGAAGAGGATGAGAGGCTCCCTTGGATGCATGAAGTTTCAAAAGACTATCATTGGAGTAGGTTTATTCATATATTCCTGCTTGATAGATACAGTGCTCTTGAAAGAGACTCATTTGGCATGTCACGTCTGGAGTATCTGCTTGTGCTCCAATGCAATATTGATACTTTGGTCTCATGTTTTCAGAAGTTGTCTTTGGCCTTCTGTTTTCATAATGAGCCTTTGGCAAGTGTTGATAATGTGCTGCTATTGGCTACCATCATTGGAATGAAGTCATTTGTAAACAAGCTCTTAAGCTTTGCTAAATGCCGTCCAATTTTTGCTACCCAAAGGGTGACTTCTCTTTTAAGAATGCACTACTCTCTACAAACACTGCCACACATTGAAGAGCTGGTTCCACCTGACACTGCTGCCCTGAACCTCCTGCATGTGGCTGTGCTGGCTATGAAAGTTAAAGCAAGTGGACTGTTCATCTTTAAGCATGTAGAAGCTGACCACCCTTCTCTCCTCAAGTCACTGGTGACCAATGACTCCTTCCGCCACACCCTCCATGAGTACATTGGTAGCCTGACCCCTCTGGACCTAGCAGAAAAGCTTGGACTTGATGAGGCAGTCACCATCATCAGTAGAGCTGGAGGGAGACATGGGATATGGACAGTGATCCCAGAAGAGGTCAGGTTTGAACACGGGCCAGCCATCCTCCACTACCATCAAGGGCTACTGCAGCTGATGTCATCAGGTCCACACGGACAACAAGCAGTGCAGGCAGTGGTCAGCCAGTTCCTAGGTAGGACCACTACAGCTGAGCAGGGAACATCCACAGAGGAGTCCTACCTCCTTCAGCAGAAGGTGTTGGACCAGAGACCGGACTTAAGTATAATATCTGGTTACATCATTGGCCGCTTCAATGTTGCCCACTGGCAACATTTAGGCATTTCCCTCGGAATCCCCCTAGAATCCCTCTCCCACATTTCCTCCACCCACTCCTCATGTGAGGACAGGTACCTGGAGGTCCTCATCTACTGGTTGGAGCACAATGAAGCTGCCTGCTGGAGGACACTGCTGGAGGAACTCAGCCATTTTGAGACCAAACAGACAATGGATGAGTTGACACAGAAAATCCTTTCAGCCCAAGACAGTGCAGTGAGTTGAAAGGTTGTATGAGGTGTTTGTTGGTTTGTACACCTCTATGTAAGCAATATGTAATGATGCCCATCTTCCACCGGTATACCACCCCTGCCCTCTTCCCATACAGATTCCTCCAGTCTCCACAGCTCATAATGTACCAATACATCTCAGTCCAGTGGAAGTTGGTATGTGTGTCTTCTTGTGTATACTCTGAGTCACACCTTCAAATTCTGTTCTAGGAAATGTACATTGCACCAGTCTCTCACGTACACTCTTACAGTTTCCCTCCACTTCCCTCAATCCCTTGTTCTGCAGGAGCTACTTCCCCTCCTTCCTCATCCCAGCTGTCCCCCCAGTTTGTATCCAATGTAGTGCACCATGTTGGAGTGAACTGGTACAACTTTGCACTGCACCTGGGTATCAGCTCAACAATACTAGATGTAGTTAAGGTTGAAAGACAAAGTGTGACCAGTGACTGTTGCCGTGAGTCCCTCCAGCGCTGGTTGAGGCATGACCGTGACACTGGTGGGAAAGGGAGGGAGGTGCGTGTGGTCTTGGAGGCTGTTGGGAAGGCCTGTGGCCCAGTGGCAGTGGAGCAGATCCAGTCCAGTCTGCAGGACAGTGAGGCCCAACCCTCTAGCCCCGCCCCCCTCCTGCAGAGCACCCCTGAACTAGCTGCTCTTCAGGAACACGTGGTCCCCTTTACAGCCGCCCAGTGGGAGGCGGTTGCAGACTACCTACTAGTGTCAAATGAGAAGCGAGCTGTGATTGCTGCCAGTGAGCGAGGCCATGTTGAGGTGTGCTGCCGTGAGCTGTTCAACCAGTGGCTGCAGCAGTTGCCAGGCACTGGGTCCCTCCCTCGCACCTGGGGGAAAGTGCTTGATGTGGTGGGAGAGGCAGTGGGGCCCGAGGTAGCTAAACGGATCAGGACAAGACTGGGTTCCATGGAGAGAGGTGAGGAAAGCTAAAGTACTTGTGTACCTGTGCTCGTGCTTACATATTGTATTACATTTGGCTAAGTGGGGAATGGCATTCTGTCCGACTTGGGACACAGCCTCATACAGCAATGTTTAGTAATAAGATTATCATTTGACTTCTGACTCTTCACTTCCTTCCCTCCCACACAGTCACCCCCACTCCTTCACCTTCAGTGGACCCACTCAGAAGTGAGTTCCTCAGCAGCAAACCCACAGCTGTGCTTCTCCTGAAGAAGGTGGTCCCTGAAGTTGCACACGAATGGCTTCAAATAGGAATCCACTTGGAGATGGAGGTGTCCATTTTGAAGACATTCAAAGCCACAGAGTCACATGACCTTACGCTGTGTTGCCTGGAGATGTTTGAATCCTGGTTGAAGGAGTCAAGGGGAACAGGGGAATCCCCTCGCACATGGTCATCTGTCTTGTCTGCAGTTGTAGACTGTCTTGGGCAAGACATAGCCAATAGCATTGAGAGGGCTTTGTTGGAGGAAAGACGTCAAAGGAAGTAGAGTTGTTGGTGAGGCGAGAGGAGAGTTTATGGGAGGGAATAGAGATGGTAAGCATTAATCAAACTCTTCTCTCAAGACAGACCAATGCAAAGGCATTTGATTGGTACCATGGGTGGATTGAAGGGTGCACTTTAGCGCTTGACCAAGGGTATCAGCTCATCCGTGAATGAGGGTGAAACTGCTTGTGCATATGGCCAGTGGAGGTACTGTTGATTAGGAAGTGAGGCTGAAGTCTGTTACAAGTGACCTGTCTTGGCTGTTTTGTTGTGTGCTTACCTGTTGTCTCCGCATGAGCTATCCCCACACTCTTCCAGCATCTGCCACTGAGAGCGACACTCTTGTCTAATGTCTTCCTACAGTGGAATAGACACCTTCCAACTTCTCAACACTCCTCTCATTTCTGCAGTTAAGTACAGCCAGCACTCCACCATTGTCTCACACGCAGTGACCTCCACACTCCTGTTATATCTCCCACTGTGCACACCTTACTCTCCACTGATGTCTTCACTAAGTGAATTTCACACTTCCCCAGCATCTCCAACTAATTGAGCTACGTACAATGAATTTCTCCTCCAATGTGTCCCATATGTGACCGTCAAGTTCCTTCAAAGACTTCTACTGTCTACTCCCTTACTGGATTGTCTACCATTGCTTAAACTGCCCAGACATATTCCACTGAATGACCCCACACTACTGAGATGTCTCCCACTGAGTGGCCCTGCACTCCTCGGACGTCTCCCACTGCATTAACCTCAGAACGATATAATGATGACCATCTGAAACAGATTTGTGCCGTTTCGCACCAGATCAGAACCACTAATTCAAGTACCCACTTCAAGCCCTGAACTACATAGATTATCTGAACCCTTGTAACATTCCACTATGGTCAGTGGAGACCAACCTTCCTTGGACTGAGCCCACAAGAGCGTTCATGTCCAGTCCCCACCTCTGTCCCTCCCTCACAGCACCTCCCTGTACTCATCTGACAGTATTTCC
>OZ025889.1:2385000-2390000 GCA_964019415.1 Ianthella basta | reverse complement strand
TAGTTATGTATACCATCATTGTACTCTTGATTATGCTTATAGCTGTAATTATCAATCTGTTGTACCTACATTCTTTACTACTGTAGTTGACTTTTGTAGTACATTTTGTGTAGTTTGTGTAGTGTGCTATTGCATAAATACTTTCATGACAGCTCCCACTCATTGATCCATACGTACATACAACATGCATGCATGCCCGCGCAGTATGCATGGATCAGGATGGGACTATCTTCCATGCATGTGAGATTGATCTTGAGCAAAAGTATGATTATATAATTATTGCAATTGCATGCTATAATAAACTCAGGTCACTTGACATGTACAGTATGTGCGTTTTGCATGTGCACTAGCAACAGAAAGGGTCATCACCCATATACAATTAAATAATGGGTACGTGTGAAGGATCAGTGTGCTATATACCCAGTTGTAGTACTGTACTGGTATCTCATGTACCAGTGCATGCCATGTTGGAATTATAATAGACCACAATGCACTGCATCCATGCAACAAACTAGCATTGATACACCACATATACATCATCAGTACTAGCTATAGTACATGCACAAGGTACTGCCTGTATGGACCCATGTACCATATGCGCTAAAACTATTCGTGGACTAAACTTTCGCAGATTGAGTATTGCCAAATTTCGTGGTTTTATTTATGCAGATGCTTGTGTCACCAATATTATTATAATTATAATATTATTCTCAAGTTGGAGAGAACGCCTGCCACCTGCTTCATTTCAGCTATCACTACCTCGGCCACGCCAGGGGAAACAACCTTTCCAACTCGGGCTCATCATGCTGCTTCACTGTAAAGTAGGAACGAATCGGCATTCTTGAAGACTTAAGCACAACCAAATGATAAACTAAACACGCATGCGTGTGTGTGTGTGGTGTGTGTGTGTGTGTGTGTGTGTGTGTGTGTGTGTGTGTGTGTGTGCATGTGAGAGTGGTGTGTATGTGCAGAAGAAAGGTTGATTAGTTGTATCTGCAAAGTTGAATGGACCTCTTGCCTCTTGTTTGTGCTTGCTCTCATCTTGTGCAGTCAAACAGAGCAACAGTGGACATTATCAAAAGAGCATTCGTTCCCTCCATTGTGCCGTCAAGTGTTGCAGTGCCGTGTTTGTGTTTGGCACGGCTCTAGTCATTGTATCATTATTGTTGCCATAGTAACAGCAGTGGAGACTAGCAAGCAGTGATGACCTCATGCTGTGACATCATCTACAGGTGGATCTATTTTGATGGGTCTTGTGTATTTTTGCATGGGAGAAGATTGATTCTGTTGTAACTGTTTCTCCATATATCCTTCTGTATTGGGAAGGAAGCATAATTCTAAACTGGCAATTACTTTTGGTTTATTTATTTCGCTGTCAAAGATTAGTGTGCTTTGTGCTTCTGGTATCCTTGTAAACGTTATACCCGCGAACGCAACTACTTAAATGGAACGAAGACATCTGTAAACAGTCAGAAAGGATCCTTAAAGCGCCAGTAGAACGAAACAAAGCATACATCAATGCCTGAGCCGCTCTAGGTGGTGATATCTTCCATAGATGCCATAATTGCCTCCCAGATGCCATATTATACGTGTGTATGTGTGCGTAACTGTATGCATGCATATGGGTATATATGAGCGGGGGTAAACAAAATGGAATTATACAACAGTGAAGGCACACATGCGCACTGCCTGATATAAGTATCATGAGTGCGGGTATATAGCGTTTTACACCCAGACCTCAACTGCATGCTTTCATTTTATGTTGCTATGCAGCTAGTGTATTCATGTCGACGGCACCAGATGGTCTGGGTAGCTGCAATTTGATGGCATAAATTACGTATGTATTAATAATCAACTAATTCAGGTTTAACAGTTTGCCATCCAAATGCATGCTGCGCTGTAATATGTCAGACTCGTGCACATTCATGCCATTTGTAATTATAGCTACCACTTCATCACACTCCTGCAGCGTTGGTCACCAAACATTAATTGCTTTTCACTTGGCAACTGTGGCTGTGTTCTAAAGTTGACTTAACTATATGCGAAACTGTTCATAGGAAGTAGCTACTCGCAGAAAATGAAAGAAATATGACAGGGTCTCTAAACTGCTCAATAATAGCTAGCAACTACAACTAGAAATGTATGTGGGATTAATGTTGCCTACATGCACTGTATGCAGAAAATACCAGTATGTAGCCAAACAAGTAATGCAAAATATTGTGAATACATGAACAATACAATCTGATTACAATTTTCATGAATGCAACAATTATTGCAACTGTATCAGTCAGCACAGCATGGCACAAGTCTTCACTTCCCTACAAGACCAAGAATAGGAGAAAGAGTTTACTGTTATTTTGGCCACCAAGAAGGAATTGGTGAGTAACTGCAATCCACTTCACCAAACATGTACACATCTACCACATCAGGGCCACACATCCAAAGAAAGTATTATATGCGTGCACGCAACCACACCTACAGCGTGCACACACGCGCGTGCGCACACACACACGAATGCAAACAACATACCAAGCAGGTCAAGTCTCTCTTTCACGGACTGAATCTGCTGTTTCGTAATCTTTGCATATTCCATTGCCTCAATCAGCACCGCCCAGCTAGGTGGCTGTTGGCCCTGACCTTCTTTCCATCTGGTCAAACCATCTTGCACAGCTCCTTCATCATCTTTGGGATGGCTAGTAATACATGCTGTTATTGCAGCCGAGTCAAGTCCATCTCCTTCCAGAACTGCCCTCACTTTGCCGGCAGCGTTTCTGCTCACATATTCTCTGAAAAGTCTGAGGTGGTCTGGGTGGTCTGTAGAGAGAGTAAGGCACTTCACAAACACAATACTCACCACAGACAAAGCTAACCAACTCACCATACACTTCCAGTGACAAAATAGCCTCCTTCACATCTTGTGAAGAACCTGTCAGAGTGCCTACACATAATAGTACATACAGGGAGGAATGGGATATACTGTTATGGCACACAGGCCATGGCAATATGGTATATATAGCTACACACATGCAAATAGTACACATCATCAATCATGCAATTAATGTATATAGAGACTAGTGCAGGTGTAATTCATACAGTATGTCACCAACCTGTCCATGAGTTTGCTGCCACTCCATCCAATTCATCTGCAGTGATTAAATTCTTCTGATACAACTCTGACAGCACTGTGTGGGATAACAGCATGAAGCATGGGAGACTGCTTTTAGTTGGAGTCAAAGATCTACATATAGGTCTACATAAGCGACAACTTCAGATAGTATCAAAGATCTACAATATGTGTGGGTATGCAGACATCATTGTTGACTGTTTAAAGTGGAACAATGCAGACACAGAGGTTTAGGCTGCAACACACACACACATGGTCCATATAAGTAAGGTGTGCTGATCTCCCCCTAACAACACGGTGTAATAAGTTGTGCAGTGTGCTTGCTTATGTGTACCTGTGTGTATATACACTCGTATTTGTGTGTGTGGTGTGTGTGTGGGGGGGGGGTGGGTGGGTGGGTGTGTGGGTATGTGGGTGTGTGTGGGGGGTGTGGGTGTGCATGTGGGTGGGTGTGCATTCATGTATGTGCATCTGTGTGGGGGTGAGTGTGAAGCATCGTGCACCCTTGAACTAAATATATGGCAGAGACAACTCACTCTTCAGCTCCGCCTTCACCAGGCAGTCATGTTCCTCCAGCACTTGACTGGCTTCCAGCACTATCTTTGCAGGTTTGGCTAAAATAACTTGAGCAACATGGTCCTTCCACTTCCACCCCTCCAGCCTAGCCACCTCAAAGCAGTCTTCTTCTGTTAAAAATTGTTTGGTAAAGAACTTGTTCAGCACTGCAGGGAGTGAATCCTTAATATTATGTATTCAATCTGTTTCCAGTTTGCCACAGGAATCAGAGTTACTGTAGGGTACTGTGAATACCTCACCAACCTCTCAACTTCCTCGCTTCCTCATTATCTCCATGCTTGTTCAGTATTTCAGCTCCTTTGCTTGCCTTTTCTGGAGTCTTGATGCAAAGGAGGGCAACAGTATTACGCTGCTTGGTCACTGCTCAAGGTACATATATAGGAGTGTGAGATAAGAACAAGTTATATGCAAGCATTATAAACATGCAGTGTATGGAGATTGACCGTCAGGACATAAAAGCAGTCAATTCAGCAGTAGGTATGCATACGTATGTATTATATGTAACATTCATGTATGTGCCATGCACTATTCAGTAGTCACACAGTGCCAAATTAGTATTATAAATTACAGTGACACTTGTAACACACCCTGCAGATCCTTGGCGCAGTGGCCAAATTCCAGACCCCAATAGGTTTGCTGAGCATTCTGCTTCTCCCACTCCTTTCTCCAACGCCTAGCATCCTGAGAGCAATCGTCTGCTGATAGAATGCCTTCAGCAAAGAGGTCGTTCAGCTCTGCAGGGTGTGTATAAGTACCATTAACCACAAGACATTAGGTGTATCAAGGGTGGATGCATGCATAGTGCATAGACTATAGATGCAGCACCATGCACTATGAGTGGTTTGTACAGAATCTGGACTATAGTTACGTACATAATCTAGAGTCAAGTGGAGTACTGATGTTGAAAGGAAAGTTGTTTATGTTATACTCCCTACGAAGAGCATGACCATGCAGTTTCTCTGAATCACAATCGAACAGAGAACCTACCTTCATCTTCATAATGTTATACAGGTGAGAGACCGGTCACTGAACACGATACCAAATACAGCTACGTACAGTAGTAGCTAGGGTGATATGAAGCTCAGCCAATACACTAAGTTGACTACCTCACCAACCTCTCAACTTCCCTGCTTCCTTGTCATGGCCAAACTTATCCAGAATGTCAGCTACTGAGGTTGCCTCTTCTGCAGGCTTGATGCACAGCACAATTACAAGAGCGGAGGTCCATTTGGTCACTGTTGAATGCACATAAGGGAAGTAATAGTATAAGTATAGTATTATTGCAAAAACATTGCAAGAT
>OZ025889.1:2357500-2380000 GCA_964019415.1 Ianthella basta | reverse complement strand
TCCAGCATGACCTTTGCAGGTTTGGACAAAAGGACTTCGGCAAGACAGTCCTCCCACTTTGACTCCTTCCCAGCCACCTCAGAGTACTCTTCTTCTGTTAGGAGGTGTCTAGTGAAGAGCTTGTTCAGTACTGTAGGGTGTGAATAGGACTATAGTACTGATGACAACACTATTGTCTATAACTAGCATCACTGCACTGTAGTGAGGAAGGTGTTGATTGTTTACAGATGTGCAAGACTGCAAAATGGTGCAACATCTCAGTGATGTTGCATCACTCCAGACCACAATAACTGTTTGCAAAAATTAATGTGATACACTACATAGCTACGTACAAAATAATTTTGTGATATTGCATAGCAGCAGAACAAAGACAGTAAGGTCATTTAGTGTGAGCTTGAACTGTTACCATGGCAATGGTTGCTTCAGTAACTGCATATGGTTTTAGGTACAAGTCCTGTACTATTAAACAACAGAATTAGGCAACACAGCTGTACCAGGAGGATAGGAACAAGATTACCAAAAGAACCTGAAGAGAGAACTCTGACTGCATCACCAACCTCTCAATTTCCTCGCTTCCTCATTATCTCCATGCTTGCTGAGAATTTCAGCTCCTCTGCTTGCCTTTTCTGGAGTCTTGATACACAGCATAGCTATAAGATTGCGTTTCTTGGTCACTGCTGAATGTAGATAGGAGTTTGCAGATATAGGAAATCTCTCTTTACGTAAGGTGCACAAAGCATGTTACTGACTGTGCAGGACGAGAGAGTGTGTGCGTGTGTGTGCTGATTGTACATAGTAGATGCATTGGCGTTCGTCAGTTCACCCAAGTTGTACATATACATATATATGCACCCATTATGAACAGTGTTTGGAGATGAAAATGAAAGCAACTTATTCAGCAGAAGGTACCGTAATACGTATATGTATGTGCATGTCCCACTTTCCAGTATATAGTTACATAGTGTCAAAGTAGTTTACAGTACCACACTTGTAACACACCTTGATCCTTAGCACAGTGACCACATTTCTTCAGACCCCAATAGGTTTGCTGAGCATTCTGCTTCTCCCACTTCTCTCTCCAACGCTTAGCATCCTGAGAGCAATTGTCTGCTGACAGAATCTCTTCAGTGAAGAGCTCATTCAGTTCTGCAGGGTGTGAACAAGTGGGAGGGTAGTAGAAGTAGCATACAGGAAAACAGGAATTTCATGTCAGAAGGTTACAAACATAGATGATGTGTCATTAAACAAAATACCATGCACCTTTAGCTAGCAGGGTGGAATGGCTTGGTGGAACAATGAGAGCCTCATATCAAAAGTGGACACATGGAAAACTTAGAAAGCAATCTAGGCTTACTGAATCTCCTTTTGAATCAAAACATTGGGCTGTTTTGAGGCTCTACACGGTGGTTTTCTAGCATAACTCGTTTCTGCCTCCTCAAATAGCCAGAGTCACATGTCTCCCTCGTGACTATGTGCTGAAACATCATACTACATACAAATGAAGCTTGGAAATTGGCAATGTAACTCCCTTCAAGCTGCACGTCGAAGTCTTACTTGAAGTAGGGACTGTTATCTTTGTAATTGATGCAGATTTGTACCTTCAGTGCTGCCTTATGATCCAAATTGGCATTTTGATCATGCGCACATCATGCTAAGGCACGTGCATGCATAGTTACGGTAACATGGAAGAATGTAATTACAACCGCACGGTTCACCCTATGTAAATGAACTCCCTGGGCAGCGGACATAACCCACTTGCAATTCTGTCAGCTGTAGCTCAGGAGCAATGGGGAATGGGAGAAATGGTGTGTTACACCACTGTTGATGGGCTGTATTCCTTTGTAGCATTGAGAGTGTCATGATCTAATTTGTTTAATGGCAATTACCCAGTCTTCACGAAGTACTGTATGCATATTTTTGGGACGCTGGTAACATTTCTGCTTTTAGCACATGATTTGAGTCAAATGACACAGTTCCGAGTTATGTAATGTTTGGCATGCATTTGCTTTGTGTATATGAATGCTCTTCTCTTTGGCACATTGCCTAAGTGTTCCTAGCTAGAGAGTGTCTTCGTTAAGCCTGTTCAGCAAACTTGAATGTGGTAGTTGTATGTACGTATAATTATGTATTTTCTCTGTGCAACTTCAGAGTCGAGATCTCCACTCATATATATGAAACATCACAACTATGGACTGATATTTGGTGTGAACACAGCAGTGGCCCTCCTTCTGCAGACCATCCTCACAGTTATCCTCACTGACAAGCGTGGCCTTGCAGCAGGTGCAAGGACCCAGGTTGGCTGCATGCCACACATGTGCACTCTGTGACAACATATATCATATCCAGTGCATTATGTACTCTGTTGTGTTCTAGGATAGTATGCACTTGTGAGTTGTTGTACGCCTGCTTGCGTGCACAGCACATCATATAAGGATTATATAAATGTGTCGGTTTTAAGTAAGAACTGTTTTGAAAGAGAAGTGAATTATTTAGGGTTACATTTTAATTAGGTGTTTCACATGTATATGCCCTCAGGGCTCATACAGTAAATGACATCCACCACTGAAGGTATTTATAATAAATTGAACTTCCAGCATGGTGCTTTGGTGTGTACTGACTGTACAGCAGAAACAGGTATGGATTTTGAGATCACTGAAGCAACCGTGACTCAACTCTCCTTCAGGTGCTGCACCCCCAGGTCTTGTGCCGCCAAAAGTTGTTGTTGTAGTCTAATATGTAGCTTACTGAACTAGTGTATTTACCTATGTAGATATTAGTTCATTTTACCTTTACTTACTCATTCATTCCTTGCCCTCTATGTAGTTCAAGGTGTACAGCGGATACTATTATGTTCTGGCAGTTATCTTCCTGTTCAGTGGTGTGTATCGCCTGACCAAGACAGGGTGGGTGAGGAGTTTCAAACTGTGTTGGGGAAGCCAACGTAATGCTAGTACTTCCAGTGATACTTTGAGTGCAGCTAACCCAGAAGACGGGGACATTGACTCAACACATGAGAATGACAGTGAGGACAGGGCACTTCTGGCACCAGAGGCAGATTCAATATTAACTTAATACTGCCTACTAACTACACCATATGCATCCATCATTACACCCCCACACTTGCTTATGTTATTTGTTTGACAAACACTGTCACCCACTTTAGGCGCTCTGACGCCCACGCATTTTAACTTTAATTGATTACACGTCACCCACACAAACTGGTTTGCGCCAAATTTTTGCTATATAACCAACACCTTGCTGCAGCTTTCAGTTTATGTACAGCTGACGAAGGTCTACGTGGCCGAAATGCCCTAGCTGTCTCAATTGTCTACTACCCATCTGCTACATCTGATGCTCACAATTTACTTCTCTGAATGTTAACTTAATTCATTCATTCTGTACTAATGTATTGTATTTGATCTTTAAAGTTAGATTTTACCATATTATGCTTACTTATTTTACCATATTATGTTTTGTTTCTTTGTTTTCAACCACCATTCATGTATAAGTATTATCATTACAATGTCATACCTTACCTTAAATACCTGTGTATGGCAGTGCGCATGTGTGCCTATATACTTGTTTAATTATTACCGTAATCGTTGAAAATTTCCTTGTGTGGAAATTTTCGTGGTTGCTTCCATCCACGAAAATTATGCCCACGAAAATTTATGTACAAAGAATACAGTAGTAACTAATACAATACATCTAATATATTAAGACGATACGAAGGTCTGCATCTGAACTCGCGCGGCACTTGTGTTTGTAGGAGCTGTGAAGGATGGCTCTTTTGAGGTGCCTACAGCGGAAAGAAGTTAAGGACTTCCAGATTCATGCAGCTCACTAGCGTCTGCTATACTACCTTTGCGGCCATCGCGAACATGGAGGTCCGCGCTGCACTGCTAAAAGCTTCAGTGTGACTGCTGTCACTTAAAACTGCAAAGGGGAAGCGCCGACCTTGCCAGTACTACAGCGTCGCCGCTAGCCCTAGGTTTGGACCGAAAATAGGCAAGAACTCTACTTGCGTCGCGGCATGGTTGCAGCAACGCGCTTCTTCTTTTCCAGGGAGCTGAATTATTGGGTCAACGAGACTACAGCGTGTTCGGTCAGGAAGGCTTACGTTGGAGAATGAGGAAAGATATCGAAGATCTTCACTTGGCAAAGTGTAGTACTCTGTATTCTGCTGTGTTTAACAATGTACACAATTACATTTCGTAGGGTTTAAATTTCGTGGGTAGCCCAGGCCACGAAATTTATGCCCCACGATAATTTGACACACGAAATTTTTGCCCCTCGAAAATTTCTACGATTATGGTATCTTTAAAGTTAGTCAAGTTTGTATGCATCTGTACGTAGATATACCTTGTTATTTGCGTGTCCATGGTATACGCTTGCACAGTAGTCTAGCAACTAGACTACTTGAACAGTAGCCATGCAGCCGGCGCCAGGGATCTCCCCTTTATTCTATAGACCACTTGCATAATGACGTCACAGCTTCGCGCGTCGTTCGCGTGTTTTTACTGTTGGCAAAAGGACATTACGCGTATAGGGCATACGCTGTTTTTGTACTTTTCTCGGCATCAAGGGAGCTCTGAGTGGCTAGATATTGTGTTGACGGCCACAAACGAAGACAGCGCACACGATATGTGATACTCCCGGCCTCATTGGGGGCTTCATCCAGAGAGGTGCTCTAAGAATCGTTGAGGAAGGTGTCCAAAGCCTGTCTTCTTGGACTGTAGGTCGCTCTGGGGGTGTTTTAACGACAGGTGGAGGTAGGGAAGTAGTTGACGACTGTATTCCTTGCACGCAGGAGGTGTACTGCCGCGATTTAGTGCGTGACGGAGTAGAATGGCTAGCTACCACTCTGGTTTCAATGATATACGTGTGTATTAAATGGATGACACCCGTATGATTGCAGCAGCTTGGTAACTGCTGCAATCACAATGAGGCACACGCGCAACCCTGCATTCCGAATACATGCCAGCCAAACATGAACGCGACAATGAACGCATATACCAATGACTACATCACTACAGTCAATCGCAAGCCTGAAGGAGCAATACAGCTACTAGTAGAGTAGGATATCAATTAGCGGGCACAATGTATTAGCGGCCACTCGATCTTCTTAACCGCCGGGCGAATCGACTCAATACAGCATGAATTTGTAGTACGGACTATACTGACTAAAATATGTTAAAACAAGCTGGCCCCCCTATCGCGTTCCCCAGCAAGAGGGATGAAACCTCGCTATCTCAAAATATCGATTAGCGGCCAAAAATATCTATTAACGGACATCGACTTGTACTCCGCCTAGGAGAGGCGATTACAGTCGTAGCTACTGTAGTACAAAGGTGCACCATTCATTACCACACACACCTGGAATCGCAGTCTGACGTCGTCCGGTCGCGAAGCTACAAGTCCTCTAATAGCATGATGTACACTGATCAATTAACGGACACCCACGCAATTGTTTTGGCGGGAGATTTGAACCGGATCCCAGCATGCTGTCAGCTCGAATTCCTCCTTTGCACGCAAGAACTGCTAAGTCGAGGTCGGTGCCTAGTCAGTTTCCACATCATACCACGATCCAGACCCGCTTGCAGACACCAGCCAATAGCAGAGTACGAAAGCTATGGTCAGAGGATACTATGGGCAAGGCAGTGGAAGCTGTCCTTGATGGGAAGTGCAGCGTACGACGTGCAGCAGAACTGTACAACATACCAAAGTAGGTACATAGGTACTAAGATGATACTCATCAATTCTAAGTTAAACGCATGCAATCTAACTTACCTACATAACTGTTATATACTTTCATGCACATATACTCTACATATATACTAAGTCTTGCCTGCTCTTGCATGACAGATTAAAACAGTAAGCACCATTTTCTCTTTACATTATGCAACTCCTTCCTGAAAACCATCAAGAAGCTGTTCCATACACTAATTAACCACCTCCTTTCTTGTTATATTTTCCTTACATAATTGGGTAACCATAGAAGCACAATAACTGCATGCAGCATTCCTTCAATTATTTTACTAAGGTCCACCCTACAAGACCGCATATCGGGGAAGGTACTACCAGGTGCTTCCACTGGACCTCAGCGGTATTTGGATGATGATGAAGAGGCAAAGCTAGTAAGATTCATTACTCGTTGTTCTGAAATCGGATACAGCCGCACCAAAAGAGATATTATTTGTATGGTGCAAAGATTGTGTGACCACAAAGGCCTGCAAGTGCAGGTATCTAGTGGTTGGTGGGCTTCCTTTCAGAAGCGGCATCCGACCCTTACCATTAGGTGTGCCGAGAGCATCGCACGTGCCAGGGTCATTGCCTCTGACAGCGATGCTCTTGAGAGGTATTACGACGAGTTGGAGAAAACCCTACTGGATAATGGGCTGTGGGAATCACCAGCCAGCATTTTTAATTGCGACGAGACTGGCATGCCACTCAGCCCTGGAGCATCGAAGGTAGTGGCACCAAGAGGGGAGAAGCATCCTTATCAGGTTGCCAGTGGGGACAAAGCACACATTACAGCATTAGTCTGTGCTAGTGCTGCAGGCTATGCAATTCCCCCAATGGTCATTTTTGACCGGAAGTTCCTCAACCCCCAGCTTACCATTGGGGAGGTACCAGGCACTTTCTATGGGCTCAGTGACAGCGGGTGGATGGATACCCATTTATTCAATGAATGGTTTTGTAACCATTTTTTGAAATATGCACCATCAAGCAGGCCCCTCCTCCTACTTTTGGATGGGCATTCGTCACACTTCCAGCCAGCAGTAGTGGAAATGGCTGCTGCAGAAGAAGTAATCATTTTCTGCTTGCCCCCACATACAACGCATATCACTCAGCCATTGGATAATGGCGCATTTGGTGCCTTGAAATTGCACTGGAAGGAAGCATGCCGGGAGCATATGATCCTCAATCCTGGCCAAGTGGTAACACGCTACACATTTTCCCAGCTTTTCTGCAAAGCTTATTCAAGGGCTTTTACAATTGGCAATATAATGGGAAGCTTTCGAGATACAGGGGTGTACCCATTCAATAGGAAAGCCCTTCTACCACCAGAATCAGAGCCCAACCTTGCTCAGAAGAGTGGGCTAGCCTACATTCCATTGTTCAGCCCTCGGCCTCAACGTGCTCGTAAGCAACACATGCATGCATACAACTCCAACCCAATAAAACTTAAGCAAAACATACACAAAATACATACATATTCAGTGTCTGCATATATTTGTACCCCACCAGGATAACCACTGATGCAGCAGTGATATCCAGAGAGGTCATGCATGTAATGCAGTATATATTACTATATATGTTTTTTCATATATAATGCAAATATAAACAAGAGTGTTTTCTTATTTACCTTTAATAGTGTCATATACTCTGCAATTTCATGCAACACAGCCCAATAGGAATAGTTTTACAGAGTGCTGCATATTGTTGTATCCCCTGTACAGGATCCGGATGTGCACGGCCAACAGCACCGCAAGGTGACCCACTCGAGCAATCAGTATCTTCTCTGCAACAGGCAGAAGCAGTTGTTGGTAAATTCATATATTAACTATACCTGGCTGGCCCTGTTGTGGTCACTGTATACTGCACACATGCCTTCAATAAAGCACTGACAATTATAGATCTATAGCTCCCTAGCTATTTTGCTGTATTTTAGCACTTTCTGTTGTGGGTAAGGGCTACTTTCACGATCACCTCTTAAAGAGTTGACCAGATTCAGTCTTAGAGGTAATGTAATTCAAATATTTTCTATTCTGGTGGACCGGTATATATGCCCCCACATCCCACTAGGGCACATGATCATTATAGCAAGCTGATCCTCTTTGAGAAAATCCTATGTCGCTATAGATCCGTCCCCAGGCTTGCATTTTAGCCTTTCCAATCCAGCTCACGAAGTCTTTCCCTATCCAATCTGTCAGTGGCTGCAAATATAATTATACTACCCCCCAGGGTGCACTAATGCATACAGTGACATCCTATATACATAAAGAGGGAGCTAATCATATACATCTAAGGTACGACATTGCGTTAATTTCATTCTCTTTAAAATTGAAATTATTGCAAATAAATGAGAGCAATGTCTTCTTTACATTAAAGTTCAAATAGTACTCTGCATGCAATTTTGACTTCATGCAGCCCAATAGGGATAGCTATTCACAGTGCTGCATATTAAATTGTTGTATCCCGTGTATAGGATGTGCACAGCGAACAGCATCGGAAGGTGACCCATTTGAGCAACCTCCATCTTCTGTGCCACAGGCAGAAGCAGTTGTTGGTAAGTTCATATATTAGCTATACTAGTGTGGTCACTGTCATTATACTGGTTTCACTAAAGCACTGACAATTATTGTCTCTCTATATATAGCTCCCTAGCTATATGCTATATTTAAATCAACTGAGCAGTTTCTGTTGTCCATCCACGCAAGTAGCTATAGCTTTGTAAATGCTACATCTGCATAGGTGTCCATGTTGCTGAATCTATCAAGCAGTGGCCATGGAATTGCCTTCATGCTTGTGTGTATGTACTGGTACATCTGCATGTGCATGTGCATGCATGTATGGGATGTGGGTCTGTGTGTGCATGTACAAATATTTGTCTAATTATGCGTTGATGCATATTCCAATAATACATAACTAATACTATTATTGACCTTCAGTTCAAATCTGTTTTCAGTAGATGAGCAGGAGAGTCCTTTCACTGTAGCTGAAAATGAGCTGTTTGAGAAGCGCTACACAGAGGGATACGACCTGACAACCGACCTCCGGTACAATGAGTGGCTGCATGCCCATCATCCAGATGCAACAATTGTGGCACACCTCCCCCAAGTGACCCAAGGTACTTTAGTACCTTTCACAGCAGGAATCACTACATTTTCAAGGTCCCTGCAGTCAGTTGGTGGGCTTTCACGCTTTCTTCGGCCACCCACGCCTCCATCCAAGAAGTTTTCTCAGAGTGCGAAGACATCCTCACGTGTGTTAACAAGTGCAGAGAGCAGGAGGTTACTGCAGGAGAAGGAAGAGAAGAAACGTGAAAAGGAAGCACAGAAGGAGCAGAGAAAGAAGGATAATGAGGAAAGAAAGAGAATTCGTAGTGAGATGAAGGAACAAACGAGACTGGAGAAAGAGCAGCGGGCAGCAGCTAAGAAGCAGAAAGATTCAACCAGAGGCAAGTGTATAAGAATGTAGCTACTAGTAGGTATCAAAGTGTATATTTGTAGCTACTTGCCTGCAAGCATGCATGCATTTTAAATCTGCATATATATTGTAACTCTGCTATCTTCATTGATTCTATCTTACATGCAGGAGTCTTGGGCACTGAAGGTGGTGCACTTAGTGAGCTGCAGTTCCAACCACAGACAATGCAGAACCAAGGTAAATCAATTAAATCTGTCTATGTTAGAGGCAGCATAATAGGGGGTGTAGGAGAGGCTGGAGCCCCCCACCTTGCATGGTGGAGGGGCAAAGCCCCCATTTTGAAACTACCACTCCTTTTTACAATAGCATACTAAAGGCACAGCTAAATGTATTGCCATTTAGTTTGATATTATAACTTAACCTAATTTCAAGCTCACATTGATAGTTCTTTCAAGATTCCTCCTAATCTTCCTCTTCAACTGGTGGCCATTTTAGTCTGAGATAATTAATTAGCAACAACCACAGCTGCTACATGTATACAGTCAAATGGCAGAAAAGTACAGGACTTCTGGCCATGTTTAGCCAACAGTAATAAACATTTTTGCAAGAAACTAAGAATGAAGGTGCTATAAGTGTTGGAGGTGAGCAAAATGAGGACACAGTAGCTCCCGAAGTATGCATGCAGATGACTCTAGTGTAGGATCAGAAAAGTGTGACTCAGCTGTTACAGTGTACTAGTGGAAATGAACCAGGATCAGGATGATTTACCTAGTGTTTGTGAATGTGAAGGTTGTACTGCTGAGGTTAAGCCTACCAGCCTACTGATAAGTCTACTTTGCAGAAACTCCTCAAGCTTGCAGCTTATAACAGCGTGAAGTACAGAAATATGAAGCAATGTAGTGTCTACAACTATTTATTGCACTTTGAGCCCCCAATTAGCAGAAGCTTCCACTGCCTGTGCATGTCCAGAATCACACTCTATGAAAATTGTTACTAGCCTAGCTTGCACTGTTTACTACGTAGCTAACTAGTGCTGTACCTATAATACATTTATACCATGCTAAATCATCTAAATACTACGTACTATTGACCAGTTTCAATTGTTTTCAGTAGATGAGCAGGAGAGTCCTTTCACTGTAGCTGAAAATGAGCTGTTTGAGAAGCGCTACACAGAAGGATACGACCTGACAACCGACCTCCGGTACAATGAGTGGCTGCGTGCCCATCATCCAGATGCAACAATTGTGGCACACCTCCCCCAAGTGACCCAAGGTACTTTAGTACCTTTCACAGCAGGAATCACTACATCACACTTTCTTCAGCCACCCACACCTCCATCCAAGAAGTTTTCTCAGAGTGCGAAGACATCCTCACGTGTGTTAACACGTGCAGAGAGCAGGAGGTTCCTGCAGGAGAAGGAAGAGAAGAAATGTGAAAAGGAAGCACAGAAGGAGCAGAGAAAGAAGGATAATGAGGAAAGAAAGAGAATTCGTAGTGAGATGAAGGAACAAACGAGACTGGAGAAAGAGCAGCGGGCAGCAGCTAAGAAGCAGAAAGATTCAACCAGAGGCAAGTGTATAAGAATGTAGCTACTAGTAGGT
Source organism: Ianthella basta (assembly GCA_964019415.1). Taxonomy (NCBI): domain Eukaryota; kingdom Metazoa; phylum Porifera; class Demospongiae; order Verongiida; family Ianthellidae; genus Ianthella; species Ianthella basta. Next base: position 2,369,246 of record OZ025889.1, on the reverse strand, counting down.
ATCTAAGTATAGGTTGGAGGTATGCACGTAACATATATTTGTAGCTACTTGCCTGCAAGCATGCATGCATTTTAAATCTGCATATATATTGTAACTCTGCTATCTTTATTGATTCTATCTTACATAATGAACCAGGATCAGGATGATTTACCTAGTGTTTGTGAATGTGAAGGTTGTACTGCTGAGGTTAAAGCCTACCAGCCTACTGATGAGTCTACTTTGCAGAAACTCCTCAAGCTTGCAGCTTATAATAGTGTGAAGTACAGAAATAAGAAGCAATGTAGTGTCCACAACTATTTACTGCACTTTGACTCCCCAATTTGCAGAAGCTTCCACTGCCTGTGCATGTCCAGAATCACACTATGAACACCAAGGGTCGACAAAAACATTTTTGAATCAAGCATTTAGCATGTTTGATTCCTGGCTGTGTGGCAATTCCTCTCTCGGTCCTCAGCCCCTATTGAGCTGTATTAAAGAACATCCCTTAGCCATACAGTGAACACAATAGCTATCTAATTCCATCAATGTAAATCTATGCTGAGATATTCATGTTAAGGCTTTGAATGCAGCTCACAAGTTATATTTTTCTTTCCTAGGTAAGCAGATTACCAGGCACTGTGAAGAAGGAATCTGTGCTAATAAGAAAGCCACACACTGGCTACAATGTAGTTCTTGCCTCGTGTGGCACCACTGTGTGTGTGCTGGTGTGGAACCAAAGAAGGCTAAAAGAAAAGATTTTTGTTATTGCTGTTCTTTCTGTTGCTAAACTTAATTTCTGCTGAGCTTTTGAATGATTCACATGCGAGTGGCTGAAAATGGCATCTGACAGTGCATTGTCTCTAGAGACAAACTAGCCTATAGCTATACGCCTGAACTGTAGCATGATATGTACGAACTGACTCGGCACCGAGCATGGCTTAGCCTTGCATACAGGAGAGGATCCTGGCTAACATAACTCGGCTGATCAGGTTCAAATTACCCGCCAAAACAATTGCGTGGGTGTCCGTTAATTGATCAGTGTACATCATGCTATTAGAGGACTTGTAGCTTCGCGACCGGACGACGTCAGACTGCGATTCCAGGTGTGTGTGGTAATGAATGGTGCACCTTTGTACTACAGTAGCTACGACTGTAATCGCCTCTCCTAGGCGGAGTACAAGTCGATGTCCGTTAATGGATATTTTTGGCCGCTAGTCGATATTTTGAGATAGCGTGGTTTCATCCCTCTTGCTGGGGAACGCAATAGGGGGGCCAGCTTGTTTTAACATATTTTAGTCAGTATAGTTCGTACTACAAATTCATGCTGTATTGAGTCGATTCGCCCGGCGGTTAAGAAGATCGAGTGGCCGCTAATACATTGTGCCCGCTAATTGATATCCTACTCTATATAGCTACACTCCTGCTACACTGCACAACAGTATGCCGCTTGCACGTGTGCAGGGGTTTTCCTAGAATATGTACTTGCGCACAGCAAGCGGCCATGGTGATGGCATGTTTATTACACCGAAGGGAGTCCCTCCTCCAGAGTACGCACAGATTTCAGAAGGAATCGGCAGGGTGGCGACCATCGAAGCCATCATTAGAGCAGAGCTATTGTCAACTGTCATTTTCGCCGAGTTTCAGCTAGCATTCGCGCCCCCAGCGAGTTGGGAACCCTTCAAGTAGCTTTGCCTCGTCTCACGCCGCCTCTGGAGAATTTTCCTTACAAAGTGGCTTGGATTCAGTGATTGTTGCCATCCATCTTCTCTGCATCGACATTAAACATTTCAAGCCTCAACACAAGTCGCGCGCACTCCATGGAGTGCGCGAATCGAGTCGTGTACGCCTTGTGACGGCACTGGGCCTCCTTAAATGACAGGGTCTAACCCGGAAATGATTACAGCTGAACGACAAGGGCTTCGTTCGGCGATCGTACGACTTCGGGTTCTTTGTTAGTGGATTTTGCGAAGAAAAGACGGGGAAAGGAGCCTCCACTATCTATGGTCTGAGGAAGTTGCGTGTAAGTATAAACGTCACTTTGACAGCCTTGGTGTCTCCGCTAATTGTGTTTTTGTTGTTCTTGTGTTCCAGGAGACTGTTGACTTGCTACTCTGGAGGTTGCACCTCAGAGAGACACAGTCTGAAGTGGAGGAATCAGTAAGTAATTGTCGTTGTTCGTGTCGTACGGTCTCCGTTACCGAATCCCGTTTCAGTGTAGTCACAGGTGTACGGTGAAGTGGAAGGTCTCTTTCGCTAGTCTCGTTCACAGACTTTCCCGCGCTCGTTCTGGTAGGGCCTGGGAACAGATGGTTCAGTCGTTGTAAAGCTTTGGTGTGTTCCATTTACCTTGGACACCTGTGTAGCTAGGCCAGAGAAACAACTGTTTCCATGCTTGCAGCTCGCCCTGTGCGTCTGTGATGAAACCTCGTAGCTAGCTACGCCCAGATAGTCCTCCGTTAGCCCTAAATTGTTCGATTTATGTAGTTTGTTGTGTGGTCATCATTGTCCGTCAGTCACACTGTTGAGTTACTTGAAACCTCCCAACATGGCAGTGATGTGCCCCTCCCCCTGCATGTGCATGAAATGTTGCCAGATTGAACATCCCAGACACATGTGTCCACCATTGTCCACTGTGAGAAGGACATAGAGCAATGCACCTATCAATTGTTGTCCCCGCCTCTCCCACATCAAGATGCCCCAGGTCAGGGATGGGGGTTGTCACTCTGCTGAAGTACTTCCCCCCACCCCTTGGCACAGCAATCTCTGCACCAGGAGAACCAATGATAAGCTGATACACAACAAAATGTCGGTCATATATTACCCACACACGCTGCATAGGCAACCATAGAACCAGGGGCACTGCTCACATTCGTTTGGTGCCCATTTTCAACAGTTATGGAACACTAGTATTTGCAGATTTTAAATTGTTCACAGATGGCTCCAGAAACACAAAGCCACAAATGTTTAGTCCGTGAAACTATTGAGTAAATACTGTATTCATTGCGCAGCCAAACTTATGCTCGTCCATGTATTGTGTGTTGTGAGTGAATTCATCAGCATCTAAATGACTCTCTGCTATTATACCTTTCTCATCTCAGTGCATTTCAGCTCCTTCTAAGTTGTCCGTCAAACTTTCCATGTAATGCTATAGCAGCTGGAACATAGTATAGTCACGATGTAGCTGAGGTGCTTGAACAGACTCCATGAAATACCTGGCCAGAGCTTCATCTCTGTCTTGTGTTCCCATTGCCAGTCTTCCTAGGAATTGAGTGGTAACTGCTAAATACTGTATAGCCATCTTGTGCTCTGAACATGATATACAACTGAATGTAAAGGATTTACCACAATGGTGTACATGAAGGAGCACACACACACACACAGTTAGGACTTGAAGGATGTATCCAGTCTGGCTGTTCTGAATTTCTTAGAGAAGTTCGTGGTTCAGTGCTTGACAACACTGTAGCTAGTCACAGAGTGAATTTGCTGTTACTTACTGTTGAATCATTGATTCAGTGAAAGTCATACCGTATAGCGGGAAAATTTCGCGAGGTTTAATGTTCGCGATTTTCGCGATTTGACCAAATTCGCGAAATATTCCATCGCGAATATTCTCCACCTATGATTATAATTATATGCAAACGTCATAATAAGATGGCCGCCACGAAGCGCAGAAGTGGATTTAGCCGTTTAAGTGCTATGTTACTGTTCTGTGCCCAAAACATTAGTTCAACTAAGTAGTTTGCCTGCCAAGGAGATCTTTCGGAGGTTGGAAATCGCGAAATTAAAACCGCGAAATGTTTGGTTTTGAACAAAATCGCGAAATTTTCTTCCGCGAAATTTTCCCGCTATACGGTAGTCAGTATATTACAGAGACTGCACTTCTGCACTGTTGCTACCATAGTTGTGCCACGACAAACATGACAGATCTGCATTGATTGTACATGTATTCATATACTTTTTGGCATATTTGCATCATCAAATGCATTTTGCATACACTCTGCAGCCTGAATGCTAGGCCACCCTTCACCTCGAGTACTGTACGTATTTAACCTTAATCTTCTTATTTGTTTCATTAGTAAAAACAAACAAGCAGCACCATTGTCTATTGTGCAGGCAATGTTGTGGATAGCAATGGTTGGAGTGTTTTGCATGCTGCAGCTGGCGGTGGTAATGTTGAAGTGATTAGAGAAATGCTGAGTGCAGATTGTGCCATTAATGCAACAGGCAATTATGGCATGACTCCACTGCATGTGGCAGCATGGAAAGGGAAGACTGAGGCAGCATTGGAGTTGATCAGACTTGGGGCAGAGAAAGCCATAGTAGCTGGTACAAGAGGTACTCCGCTTCATCAAGCTGCATTCAGTGGTCATGCTTTAACTGTGAAGGAACTATTGAAGGCAGGCTGTCCTGTGGGTGTGATGGATAGCAATGCTTTCAGTGTTTTGCATGCTGCAGCTGGCGGTGGTAATGTTGAAGTGATTAGAGAAATGCTGAGTGCAGGTTGTGACATTAATGCAACAGACAATTATGGCAGGACTCCACTGCATGTGGCAGCATTGAAAGGGAAGACTGAGGCAGCATTGGATTTGATCAGACTTGGGGCAGAGAAAGCCATAGTAGCTGATGCAACAGGTACTCCGCTTCATCAAGCTGCATTCAGTGGTCATGCGTCAACTGTGAAGGAACTATTGAAGGCAGGCTGTCCTGTGGGTGTGATGGATAGCAATGCTTTCAGTGTTTTGCATGCTGCAGCTCAAGGTGGTAATGTTGAAGTGATTAGAGAAATGCTGAGTGCAGGTTGTGACATTAATGCAACAGACAATTATGGCAGGACTCCACTGCATGTGGCAGCATGGAATGGGAAGACTGAGGCAGCATTGGATTTGATCAGACTTGGGGCAGAGAAAGCCATAGTAGCTGATGCAACAGGTACTCCACTTCATGAAGCTGCATTCAGTGGTCATGCGTCAACTGTGAAGGCACTATTGAAGGCAGGCTGTCCTGTGGGTGTGATGGATAGCAATGCTTTCAGTGTTTTGCATGCTGCAGCTGAAGGTGGTAATGTTGAAATGATTAGAGAAATGCTGAGTGCAGGTTGTGACATTAATGCAACAGACAATGATGGCAGGACTTCACTGCATATGGCAGCATGGAATGGGAAGACTGAGGCAGCATTGGATTTGATCAGACTTGGGGCAGAGAAAGCCATAGTAGCTGGTACAAGAGGTACTCCGCTTCATGAAGCTGCATTAGGTGGTCATGCATCAACTGTCGAAGACCTACTGAAGGCAGGCTGTCCTGTGGATGTGATGGATAGTGATGGTTGGAGTGTTTTGCATGCTGCAGCTCATGGTGGTAATGTTAAAGTGATTAGAGAAATGCTGAGTGCAGGTTGTGACATTAATGCAGCAGACAATGATGGCATGACTCCACTGCATGTGGCAGCATCGAATGGGAAGACTGAGGCAGCATTGGATTTGATCAGACTTGGGGCAGAGAAAGCCATAGTAGCTGGTGCAAGAGGTACTCCACTTCATCAAGCTGCTTTAGGTGGTCATACATCAACTGTGAAGGTACTACTGAAGGAAGGCTGTCATGTGGATGTTATGACTAGCAATGATTTCAGTGTTTTGCATGCTGCAGCTCAAGGTGGTAATGTTGAAGTGATTAGAGAAATGCTGAGTGCAGGTTGTGACATTAATGCAACAGACAATTATGGCAGGACTCCACTGCATGTGGCAGCATTGAAAGGGAAGACTGAGGCAGCATTGGATTTGATCAGACTTGGGGCAGAGAAAGCCATAGTAGCTGATGCAACAGGTACTCCACTTCATCATGCTGCATTCAGTGGTCATGCATCAACTGTGAAGGAACTATTGAAGGCAGGCTGTCATGTGGATGTGATGGATAGCAATGCTTTCAGTGTTTTGCATGCTGCAGCTGAAGGTGGTAATGTTGAAGTGATTAGAGAAATGCTGAGTGCAGGTTGTGACATTAATGCAACAGACAATTATGGCAGGACTCCACTGCATGTGGCAGCATGGAATGGGAAGACTGAGGCAGCTTTGGATTTGATCAGACTTGGGGCAGAGAAAGCCATAGTAGCTGATGCAACAGGTACTCCGCTTCATGAAGCTGCATTCAGTGGTCATGCGTCAACTGTGAAGGAACTATTGAAGGCAGGCTGTCCTGTGGGTGTGATGGATAGCAATGCTTTCAGTGTTTTGCATGCTGCAGCTGAAGGTGGTAATGTTGAAATGATTAGAGAAATGCTGAGTGCAGGTTGTGACATTAATGCAACAGACAATGAAGGCAGGACTTCACTGCATATGGCAGCATGGAATGGGAAGACTGAGGCAGCATTGGAGTTGATCAGACTTGGGGCAGAGAAAGCCATAGTAGCTGGTGCAAGAGGTACTCCGCTTCATCAAGCTGCATTAGGTGGTCATGCATCAACTGTCATAGACCTACTGAAGGCAGGCTGTCTTGTGGATGTGGTGGATAGTGATGGTTGGAGTGTTTTGCATGCTGCAGCTGGCGGTGGTAATGTTAAAGTGATTAGAGAAATGCTGAGTGCAGGTTGTGACATTAATGCAGCAGACAATGATGGCATGACTCCACTGCATGTGGCAGCATCGAATGGGAAGACTGAGGCAGCATTGGATTTGATCAGACTTGGGGCAGAGAAAGCCATAGTAGCTGGTACAAGAGGTACTCCACTTCATCAAGCTGCTTTAGGTGGTCATGCATCAACTGTGAAGGTACTACTGCAGGCAGGCTGTCCAGTGGATGTGGTGGATAGCAATGGTTGGAGTGTTTTGCATGCTGCAGCTGGCAGTAGTAATGTTGAAGTGATTAGAGAAATGCTGAGTACAGGTTGTGACATTAATCCAATGGGCAACATTCGTACGACTCCACTGCATGCAGCAGTAGAGACTGGGAGGACTGAGTCAGCATTGGAGTTGGTCAGACATGGAGTCAGCAATGTTGCTGATGATCGTGGTCCTCCACTTCAGCAAGCAACAGAAGTGGGGAGCACGGAGGTACTAATGGTGTTGATGAATTGTGGAGCCACTGGATATTGTGATGTAAATTGTACAGATGAGTCTGGCCTGACTCCCTTGCATTACGCTGTGCGGTCTAAGAACAAGGACTGTGTGCGTGTCCTCCTGCAGCATGGAGCAGACCCAAAAAAGGTTGGCCCCTATGTTGGTTCACCTTACGTTTGGGCAAGAATTGCTGTACCTACTGTTGTGGAAGCATTTGATGACTTCATAGTGGAGGAAGAGGATGAGAGGCTCCCTTGGATGCATGAAGTTTCAAAAGACCATCATTGGAGTAGGTTTATTCATGATTTCCTGCTTGACAGATACAGTGCTCTTGAAAGAGACACATTTGGCATGTCACGTCTGGAGTATCTGCTCGTGCTCCAAGGCGATATTGATACTTTGGTCTCATGTTTTCAGAAGTTGTCTTTGGCCTTCCGTTTTCATAATGAGCCTTTGGCAAGTGTTGATAATGTGCTGCTATTGGCTACCATCATTGGAATGAAGTCCTTTGTAAACAAGCTCTTAAGCTTTGCTAAATGCCGTCCAATTTTTGCTGGCCAAAGAGTGACTTCTCTTTTAAAAATGCACTACTCTCTACAAACACTGTCACACATTGAAGAGCTGGTTCCACCTGACACTGCTGCCCTGAACCTCCTGCATGTGGCTGTGCTGGCTATGAAAATTAGAGCAAGTGGAGGGATCTTCATGAAAGATGTAGAAGCTGACCATCCTTCTCTCCTCAAGTCACTGGTGACCAATGACTCCTTCCGCCACACCCTCCATGAGTACATTGGTAGCCTGACCCCTCTGGACCTAGCAGAAAAGCTTGGACTTGACGAGGCAGTCACCATCATCAGTAGAGCTGGAGGGAGACATGGGATATGGACAGTGATCCCAGAAGAGGTCAGGTTTGAACACGACCAGCTGTCCTCCACCACCATCAGGGGCTACTGCAGCTGATGTCATCAGGTCCACATGGACAACAAGCAGTGCAGGCAGTGGTCAGCCAGTTGCTAGGTAGGACCACTACAGCTGAGCAGGGAACATCCACAGAGGAGTCCTACCTTCTTCAGCAGAAGGTGTTGGACCAGAGACCGGACTTAAGTATAATATCTGGTTACATCATTGGCCGCTTCAATGTTGCCCACTGGCGGCATTTAGGGATTTCCCTCGGAATCCCCCTAGAATCCCTCTCCCACATTTCCTCCACCCACTCCTCATGTGAGGACAGGTACCTGGAGGTCCTCATCTACTGGTTGGAGCACAATGAGGCTGCCTGCTGGAGGACACTGCTGGAGGTACTCAGCCATTTTGAGACCAAACAGACAATGGATGAGTTGACACAGAAAATCCTTGCAGCCCAAGACTGTGCAGTGAGTTGAACAGTTGCATGAGGTGTTGTTGGTTTGTATACACCTCTATGTAAGCAATATGTAATGATGCCCATCTTCCACCGGTATACCACCCCTGCCCTCTTCCCATACAGATTCCTCCAGTCTCCACAGCTCATAATGTACCAATACATCTCAGTCCAGTGGAAGTTGGTATGTGTGTCTTCTTGTGTATACTCTGAGTCACACCTTCAAATTCTGTTCTAGGAAATGTACATTGCACCAGTCTCTCACGTACACTCTTACAGTTTCCCTCCACTTCCCTCAATCCCTTGTTCTGCAGGAGCTACTTCCCCTTCTTCCTCATCCCAGCTGTCCCCCCAGTTTGTATCCCATGTAGTGCACCATGTTGGAGTGAACTGGTACAACTTTGCACTGGACCTGGGTATCAGCTCAACAGTACTGGATGTAGTTAAAGTTGAAAGACAAAGTGTGACCAGTGACTGTTGCCGTGAGTCCCTCCAGCGCTGGTCGAGGCATGACCGTGCCACTGGGGAGAAAGGGAGGGAGGTGGGTGTGGTCTTGGAGGCCGTTGGGAAGGCCTGTGGCCCAGTGGCAGTGGAGCAGATCCAGTTCAGTCTGCAGGACAGTGAGGCCCAACCCTCTAGCCCCGTCCCCCTCCTGCAGAGCACCCCTGAACTAGCTGTTCTACAAGAACACGTGGTCCCCTTTACAGCCGCCCAGTGGGAGGCGGTTGCAGACTACCTGCTAGTGCCACATGAGAAGCGAGCTGCAATTGCTGCCAGTGAGCGAGGCCGTGTTGAGGTGTGCTGCCGTGAGCTGTTCAACCAGTGGCTGCAGCAGTTGCCAGGCACTGGGTCCCTCCCCCGCACCTGGGGGAAAGTGCTTGATGTGGTGGGAGAGGCAGTGGGGCCAGAGGTGGCTAAACGGATCAGGAGAAGACTGGAATCCAAGGAGGGAGGTGAGGAAAGCTAAGGCTCTTACTTAAGGTCCTTACATACTTGTACACATGCTAATAGTGTTACAAATGTCAGTGTACATTGGAGTGAGGTATAGTACTCTGAAGGAGTGGGACTATTACATAACCTCATGGTGATTGTGAATGGGAATGTGTAGGACATGCATGGCCTCTTGACGCAGGCTCAACTGATTTGCTTTTGAGTCTGAAATGATACAGTTGTTTGCACTGAAGCTATCTCCTCTGCTACTTCACACACATTATCACTGGCAGCACATAGATGTGCTAGATAGTGATGTGGTAGATGCTCATGCTACGCTGTTCAGTCAGGAATAGGATTGTTTTTGAGCAAGGTCATGTATCAAGGCAAAATTAGCGAGAGAGTTAAACTGCGAGAGTGTACATCAGTCACTATATTCAAATTTCTCACTAATTTCCCTTTACCTTGCTAAGTGACCTTGCTGTGATCGATCCTATTCATGCTAGATAGTTTGATTCCTTTTCTTGAATTAGAATCATAGCTGTCTTTCATGGCCTCCTGATATGAACCATGCATAGCAAATGTCCGGCAATGTTTACACTATGGTTGCCAGACAGCAGACCCAGTTGTATTGAGAGTGCTCATACACTCAACTCCTCACACATTACTTCCCATCTCAGCGTCTGGTGTGAAGAGGCCACCTAGCCATGAAGAGACTCCTTTCACTAAAAGGAGAGATGTTGAAGAGGGGATCTCAGCAGAGGGTATGTATTATTGACTGGGTAGTTAGTATGCACTTGGATGGGTTAAGGGAGATGTGACCACTACAGTGAGATTTGGTGATGCCCCTCACACATCCCTGGCTACCCTCCTTTCCACAGCTGTCCCTCCCCCACCCCTATCATGTGGGTCTACCACTGGATCAGCAGCCCTCCCTCAGCAGGACACTGTCATGACTGCATCAGGTAAAGAACAACTCAGTTCATAAACTACTATACCTAATTGACAGATTGCCTGTTGCAACTTCAGCTGTGTGAGTGACCTGTGTAAAGGTAGTTGTTGTGGTCTCTGCAGAATCCACAGGAGCCTCAGTGCCCGGTCTGAAGAGACCAGCTAGTGTTGAGGAGACTCCTTCCACTAAAAGGAGAGATATTGAAGAGGGGACCTCACCAGAAGGTATTGTTTACTAGTAGTACCTTGGCTTTACCAGTTATCTGGTTATTGTTTTCAGACTACGTATGAGACGTAGGATCCTCCACCACAGTTTGGCAGATTTACGTATGTGAAAATTGTGCTTTGCTTCTCTTGAGAACTACTTCACACTAACCAAGGAGTAGCCAGGTCTTGAAGGTGACCATGAAAACAAGCAATTTCTCAATGCAGTGGAACCTCAGAGATAAGACCACCATCCGGGCCACGCAAAGTGGTCTTATCTTTGAGGTGGTCTTCATTCTGCAATCGAACAATACATGTGTTTAGGACTAAATCAAAGCGGTCTTATTTCTGAAGTGGTCGTTTAGCGGGGTTCCACTGTATTAGCAAGGATGAAGCTTCCATAGGAGTGGAATTGCACAATCTTCTCACTAAAAATGGAGTTGTACTTTACAGCCCATATTGTATGTAGTGTTTATGCTATGTACCCATACATAAAGTCTCCCACAAATATATCTTCTCAACCATAGTTCATTATAACCATTGTAAGCCTGCAGGACGGCAACTTTTCCTGGCGTGTACTATTGCAATATCACTAGCTATCACTGGTTGTAATGGTTTTGAGAGTAAATCACTCTTGCATTGACAGCAGAACAGTCAGTTTACTTGTAGCTACGTTTAATGTAGCAACAATCCTCTCTGTCATTACTTCAGTTGTCAGGACATGTCTCAATGTCTCTTATGTAAATTGGTAGTTTGACAAATTTTTGATGACTCTTTTCCACCCATAATGCTTTCTTTCACTGATGCTGTCCACAGTCAAAGGTATAAGCCACCTTAGTGATGTGATGGTACTTGACCTGCTCACTTCCTTCCCTCCCCCACAGTCACCCCACTCCCTCACCTTTAGTGGACCCACTCAGAAGTGAGTTCCTCAGCAGCAAACCCACAGCTGTGCTTCTCCTGGAGAAGGTGGTCCCTGAAGTTGCACATGAATGGCTTCAAATAGTGGTCAAATAGTTGTTGGTGAGGTGGGAGGAGAGGCTATGGGATGGAATAGAGATGGTAAAATACACGAAGCAAGCTCTTGTCTCAAGACAGACCGGTGCAACTGCATCTGATTGATACCATGGTTGGATTGAAGGGTGCACTTTAGTGTGAATAAGGCTATCAGGTCATCCGTGAATGAAGGTGAAGCTGCTCTTATTACCTTCTTAGTAGTATATGGCCGATCTGTTACAAAAGACCTGTCTTTGCTGTTTTAGTTGTGTGCTTA
>OZ025889.1:2325000-2352500 GCA_964019415.1 Ianthella basta | reverse complement strand
CTGCAATTTGATGGCATAAATTACGTATGTATTAATAATCAACTAATTCAGGTTTAACAGTTTGCCATCCAAATGCATGCTGCTATAATATGTCAGACTCGTGCACATTCATGCCATTTGTAATTATAGCTACCACTTTATCACACTCCTGCAGCGTTGGTCACCAAACATTAATTGCTTTTCACTCGGCAACTGTGGCTGTGTTCTAAAGTTGACTTAACTATATGCGAAACTGTTCATAGGAAGTAGCTACTTGCAGAAAATGAAAGAAATATGACAGGGTCTCTAAACTGCTCAATAATAGCTAGCAACTAGAACTAGAAATGTATGTGGGATTAATGTTGCCTACATGCACTGTATGCAGAAAATACCAGTATGTAGCCAAACAAGTAATGCAAAATATTGTGAATACATGAACAATACAATCTGATTACAAATTTCATGAATGCAACAATTATTGCAACTGTATCAGTCAGCACAGCATGGCACAAGTCTTCACTTCCCTACAAGACCAAGAATAGGAGAAAGAGTTTACTGTTATTTTGGCCACCAAGAAGGAATTGGTGAGTAACTGCAATCCACTTCACCAAACATGTACACATCTACCACGTCAGGGCCACACATCCAAGGAAAGTATTATATGCGTGCACGCAACCACACCTACAGCGTGCACACACGCGCGTGCGCACACACACACGAATGCAAACAACATACCAAGCAGGTCAAGTCTCTCTTTCAAGGACTGAATCTGTTGTTTCGTAATCTTTGCATATTCCATTGCCTCAATCAGCACCGCCCAGCTAGGTGGCTGTTGGCCCTGACCTTCTTTCCATCTGGTCAAACCATCTTGCACAGCTCCTTCATCATCTTTGGGATGGCTAGTAATACATGCTGTTATTGCAGCTGAGTCAAGTCCAACTCCTTCCAAAACTGCCCTCACTTTGCCGGCAGCATTTCTGCTCGCATATTCTCTGAAAAGTCTGAGGTGGTCTGGGTGATCTGCAGAGAGAGTAAGGTACTTCACAAACACATTACTCGCAACAGACAAACCTAACCAACTCACCATACACTTCCAGTGACAAAATAGCCTCCTTCACATTTTGTGAAGAACCTGCCGGAGTGCATACACATAATAGTACATACAGGGAGGAATGGGATAAACTGTTATGGCACACAGGCCATGGCAATGTGGTATATACAGCAACACAGTCACATGCAAATAGTACACATCATCAGTCATGCAATTAATGTATATAGAGACTAGAGCAGGTGTAATTCATACAGTATGTTGCCAACCTGTCCAAGAGTCTGCTGCCACTCCATCCAATTCATCTGCAGTGATTAAATTCTTCTGATACAACTCTGACAGCACTGTGTGGGATAACAGCATGGAGCATGGGAGACAGCTTTTAGTTGGAGTCAAAGATCTACATATAGGTCTACATAAGCGACAACTTCAGATAGTATCAAAGGTCTACAATATGTGTGGGTATGCAGACATCATTGTTGACTGTTTAAAGTGAAACAATGCAGACACAGAGGTTTAGGCTGCAACACACACACACACATGGTCCATATAAGTAAGGTGTGCTGATCTCCCCCTAACAACACGGTGTAATAAGTTGTGCAGTGTGCTTGCTTATGTGTACCTGTGTGTATATACACGTGTATGGTGTGTGTGTGGGTGTGTGTGTGGGTGTGTGTGTGGGTGTGTGGGTGTGCAGGTGTGTGTGTGGGTGTGTGTGGGTGTGTGGGTATGTGGGTGTGTGTGGGAGTGGGTGTGTGGGTGTGTGGGTATGTGGGTAGGTGTGCATTCATGTATGTGCATCTGTGTGGGGGTGAGTGTGAAGCATCGTGCACTCTTGAGCTAAATATATGGCAGAGACAACTCACCCTTCAGCTCCTCCTTCACCAGGCAGCCATGTTCCTCCAGCACTTGACTGGCTTCCAGCACTATCTTCGCAGGTTTGGCTAAAATAACTTGAGCAACATGGTCCTTCCACTTCCACCCCTCCAGCCTAGCCACCTCAAAGCAGTCTTCTTCTGTTAAAAATTGTCTGGTAAAGAACTTGTTCAGCACTGCAGGGAGTGAATCCTTAATATTATGTATTCAATCTGTTTCCAGTCTGCCACAGGAATCAGAGTTACTGTAGGGTACTGTGAATACCTCACCAACCTCTCAACTTCCTCGCTTCCTCATTATCTCCATGCTTGTCCAGTATTTCAGCTCCTTTGCTTGCCTTTTCTGGAGTCTTGATGCAAAGGAGGGCAACAGTATTACGCTGCTTGGTCACTGCTCAAGGTACATATATAGGAGTGTGAGATAAGAACAAGTTATATGCAAGCACTATAAACATGCAGTGTATGAAGATTGACCGCCAGGACATAAAAGCAGTCAATTCAGCAGTAGGTACGCATACGTATGTATTATATGTAACATTCATGTATGTGCGATGCACTATTCAGTAGTCACACAGTGCCAAATTAGTATTATAAATTACAGTGACACTTGTAACACACCCTGCAGATCCTTGGCGCAGTGGCCAAATTCCAGACCCCAATAGGTTTGCTGAGCATTCTGCTTCTCCCACTCCTTTCTCCAACGCCTAGCATCCTGAGAGCAATCGTCTGCTGATAGAATGCCTTCAGCAAAGAGGTCGTTCAGCTCTGCAGGGTGTGTATAAGTACCATTTACCACAAGGCATTAGGTGTATCAAGGGTGGATGCATGCATAGTGCATAGACTATAGATGCAGCACCATGCACTATGAGTGGTTTGTACAGAATCTGGACTATAGTTACGTACATATATAATCTAGAGTGAAGTGGAGTACTGGTGTTGAAAGGAAAGTTGTTTATGTTATACTCCCTACGAAGAGCATGACCATGCAGTTTCTCTGAATCACAATCGAACAGAGAACCTACCTTCATCTTCATAATGTTATACAGGTGAGAGACCGGTCACTGAACACGATACCAAATACAGCTACGTACAGTAGTAGCTAGATAGAAATGAAGCTCAGCCAATACACTAAGTTGACTACCTCACCAACCTCTCAACTTCCCTGCTTCCTTGTCATGGCCAAACTTATCCAGAATGTCAGCTACTGAGGTTGCCTCTTCTGCAGGCTTGATGCACAGCACAATTACAAGAGCGGAGGTCCATTTGGTCACTGTTGAATGCACATAAGGGAAGTAATAGTATAAGTATAGTATTATTGCAAGAACATTGCAAGATGTTTCAGAACTCTATAGCCATATAATCGTTAGGGTGTATTTTAAGGACTGAATATGTGCTATAGCTAGCGTTTTAAGGTCCAAGCAGCATGCATGGGTGCATGGGTGGGTGGGTGTATCTGTATAACACATCCCTAAATGAATGGTGAATTCGAAGATATCAACATCATATACATCATATTCATGCAGTTGGTGCATGTGCCAAGTTGTTAAAGTGCAGTGCTTGGCACACACCGTGATCCTTGGTATAGAGACCTCGTTTCCCAAGTGTTGGGCTTAATGAACCTCCAGATAATTCCGGTGGAGGAGAGATTTCAGAAAGATTCCTATCCCGTTCCTCTCTCCATTGCCTAGCCAACGCAGAGCACTCTTCTGCTGTTAGGAGGTCTTCAGCAAAGAGCTCATCCAGCACTGCATGCAGAGTGTGAATAAGGACTAGTAACCACAATCCCTTGAGCGCCACCAAGGGTGAGTGCAGTACATATCACACTCTTTGAAGTATATTGTAGTGGTGATTTATTGTTATAAGTTATATTATACTTTATACACTACAATTGGAATGGACAGCATAACACAGTGTTTTAGATCTACAGTATGTGTTAGTGAGGACACAACATTTCACTGCTCATAGCATTAGCTACTGATGTGATATGGAAGGGTAAATAATTAAGGTAACTACAGTTGTATGAGCCTCTATAATATACTTTGTACAAAATTAAACTATAATAAACATACACAAGAACACAATACACAATATCACCTTTGTAGCTGTATGTAGCAGAGTGGACTAGCTCTGAGTTCACTGTTGACCTGTCTGACAATGCCACTAACCTCTCAACTTATTGGTTGACTCAGTGTGGCCAGATGTGCGGAACACATCATCTCCTCTGGTCATAAATTGTAGTGGATTGAAGCAACGGACATGTACATCTTTCTCAGCAAGGTTCCCTCCTTCTCCTTCCATTATCTCCACTTCATCTATCGTCACCAACCTCTCCTGGTACAACTCTGACAGCACTGTGTGGGATAGCAGCACTGATACACAGACTGAGCACACAAAACATTCTTACACTATGCTAATAGCAAAGGTCTACAATGTGTGTGGGTACACAGCC
Organism: Ianthella basta; assembly: GCA_964019415.1. NCBI lineage: Eukaryota > Metazoa > Porifera > Demospongiae > Verongiida > Ianthellidae > Ianthella > Ianthella basta. The sequence goes on along the minus strand of OZ025889.1, from coordinate 2,348,149 downwards.
ACTGCTTAAGGTAGGAGGAACAGGCACAGACAGGGAGGATTTGGGCACTAGTACTCTAACAGCACTGTGTGAAGTGTGTGTGTGTGTGTGTGTGTGTGTGTGTGTGTGTGTGTGTGTGTGTACAAAGAAAATACCATTAGCATAGGAACCTAACTCAAAGAACAGTTGATACTTGGAATGATGAGAGGATAGAGTAGAGGAGAATCAAATGACAATGAAATGTGGTACGTACGTATATAGTGGTGGCCCACTGCTGCTTGAGGAATCTGAGAGCTTTCAATGGAACCAGAGATCCAGGACAACCTCCACCTAGCAGACAGCCGATGGTCAAGTAGCTACAGTGGTGAGAGCTAGTCTCATTCCCAGACCCTTCCGAAGTGCATGCGATGTATAGGACAGGTCACTGTACCTTGTGAACAATCCACTTTTACATCACACAAAAGGCTCACTGAAAGGTGAAAGACACAATGTAATTTCAGCTTTCACTTACTTAAATATTACATAATACTAGCCTCAATCCAATTGTAATATATATACATGTAGCTGAAATTGCAGATCCAATTTAGATTTCAGGTACAAATTGCAATTGAATTCTAAAAGTTGACCAGGCAAATCCAGGTTTCACAGACATACGTACACAGTAGCAACATGGCTACAGAACACAATGCTACTTAGCATCAACATATGCACACATGCACAAGACACACACTTGTAGCCAAATGCACACATGCATAGCATATAGCTGCAGCTCAGCTAAATTGCCATTTCTGATAGCTATATAATATAATAGACAGCTCTTCTTTGAACTCCCTCCATTTGCACCTACGCATATGTGCACTATGCATACATTATGTGTGTGACACTGTCTGTGTGGGTGAGTGTCTTGCAATTGCAAGCTAGTGCATGTGGTGTGCATGTGTGCATGTGGTAGTGTGTGCGTGTGTGTGCGTGAGTGCGTGTGTGTGCATGTGGTAGTGTGTGCGTGCATGTGTGTGTATATATATGTGCATGTGGTGGTGTGTGTGTGTGCATGTACATGTGTGTGTGTATATGTATGCAGTGTATTATAAATTATATTATTCATAATGATTAAATTAGTATATTTATATTGTTGTTCAATTATAATAGTGTTAGCTATTATATGCTAAAGAAACTCCAGCATTACAATGTGATACAGGAAATAAAGCAATGTTATGTGGTATTGACAACTATTCATTACAAGAATTATAAAATGAGGAGGATTGCCAGTCCACCATGCATGCACAGATACTGTATCCTACCATGTTAGCAATGTTATATGAATAAGAGTTAGTTTCTAACTTCATAATATGTAGGGACAGGTGTAGTTACACAACAGGGCTCAAGCCTTCAATTTTCTAGAAGAGGAACAATCAGAGAAAATACAGTTTAATGTCAGCCATTGGTAATGAGCGCAAGCTCAAGCGCCTTGGTGTAGACTAAAAAGTGCCTTAGACTGCATACCACCTTACTTAACACCTACAGTTATATACACATTCACCACATCATAGCCACAGGTCCAAAGGTACAGTATGCACACATGCATGTACACACACACACACATGCACATGTATACACACACAGAAAAAGACATACACCACGCACACACACACACACACACACACACACACACACACTCATATGCACACACATTAACACACACACACACACACACACACACACACACACACACACACACACACACACACACACACACACACACAACACACACACACACACACACACACACACACACACTCATATGCACACACATTAACACACACACACACACACACACACACACACACACACACACACACACACACACACACACACACAAACACACACACACACACACACACACACACATGCACACACATGCACACACATGCACACACGCACACAAACACATATACACACACAAACACACACACACACACACACACACACACACACACACACACACACACACACACACACACACACACACACACACACACACAAGCACACACTCACACACACACACACACACACACACACACTCACACGCACACACACACACACACACACTAATTTCAAAGCAACATACCAGACAAACCAAGCTTTTCTTCAGACCTTGAACATATTGTTGTGCAATCGTTGCAGAACTCATGGCATCAAGAACTATTTTCCAGTTTGGGAGCTGTAGGCCTTGGCCATCACTCCACTTGATCAACCCAGTTTGTACTGCTTCCTCCTCATTAAGGACATTGTTCCTGAAACACATCTCTACTGTGGCTACGTCAAGCCCCACTCCTTCCAAAACAGCCCTCCCTTTGCCAGCTGCTTTTCTGCTCACATAGTCTCTAAAGAGACTGAGGTGGTCTGGGTGGTCTGAAGAGGGAGTATTAGGACACTTCACAAGCATGCATGCACAATCTTTGCAAATGACGAAGTTAACCAGCTCACTATTCACTCACTGTGACAAGACAACATCCTTCACACGCTGTGAAGAGCCTGCCAGTGTACACGTCATAATTATGGAGGGGGAGGAATGAAATACAAACATAATGTCAGGCGTGATGTGTCAAACGGTAAGTGGACAAAAACATGCCACACCCAGTCACATGCTCAGTTACCCATTCAATTGCTTTTCTTGCCACACTGTCAGGGACAAGGTAAAGGAAGAAAGCTTCTAGGAATATGTATCTTCATGCCTCCTTGTTTCATCGCCATAACGTCCCCTTTGAGCAAATTACTACAGTTTCTGCTACAAATTGTTGATGCTACAAAATAGCATCTGCTTACTGTATATGGTGGCTATACTGTATGAATGCTATGGTCACTGAGAGTATGAAAATTGATGGCTCGTAACGGTACTGTGTGGCACAATAAAAACTATGCTTACTTTAAGAGACATACATATATATGTATGTACTGGGAAAGCCCAGCCACATGGAACTACCTGCACTGATTGCTCAGTGGCCTCATCCACAAAAAAAACACACACCCGCAAATACACAACTTACTGATGCAAAACAGCCTACCTAACAGATGAAGTTCTTCCAGTACTGTGTGGGATAACAGCATGGGAGAGAACCTTAGTTAGTATCGAAGTCTATAATGTGTGTGGGTATTCAGACATCATTGTTAACTGTATGCCTGCATATAAGTGGAACAGTGCAGACGGGGAAGTAGGCTGCAACACACACACACACACAACACACACACACACACACACACACACACACACACACACACACACACACATTGTTTACATATTATGCATACATATACAGGTGTGCTGAGCTCCCCCTAACAACACAGTACTACTTTCTTTCTAGAATAAATTGAAGTTCGATAGTATGATTATCAATTTTCTGGACAATGTGATAATTTATGCTATCATTGTAACCAAACCATTTCCATTCCTCTATACTTTTAATGGGCGAGCCTATAGCCCTAATCACTATGTGTTGCAGATACCTGTGTAACAGTAGCTAGTATACGGTACGCATAGCCAGCTGTTCTAAAGTGTACCTAAATATAATGAATGAATTGTGTGCACTATACTTACTGTTTGCAACATGGTTGGTTACTTGATGAAGATCTCCAACAGTTCAATTGCAGTAGCTTCATTGCTCAACTCCTGGTCAGAGCACCAACGTGCCTCAATGTCATCAGTGGTTGGCTGTGGGAAGGTGCGGCAGAACCACGGCATGCCACTTGCAGTACAGCAGTTGCTAGTGTGTAGACAGTCCTTGCCGGTCCAGAGGGTAGGTTGGTAGTAGCGTGTACTGGCAGGAGTTGCTGAGGCCCCTTCAGCACAGTAATAGTTTTCTTCTACGAATGTTTGAGGTTTAGTTGCATCCGGAGTGGAGCAAGGGCACTGCAAACAATGGTCAGTGTCAGTCTTAGACCTTCCTACTGCATAGGTCCAGATATGCTTTCTTGGTTGTCCATGAGTGATGGAAATGCCATCAACATAAGGATCATTGATAGAATGATAACATGCACCTTGCATTGTAGCATAAAATGCATTTAAAGACCCATACTGGTATGCCACTGCTCTACCACATACGGCTGTGTAGGGTACTTCGTGTGTATGGAAGATCACATATGAGAATGGTGTGTCCACTGATCTAGTGCAGAGCCGCTTCCCCTGGGCTGTGTCTGTTCTCAGAGGGCTGGGACAAGAGTAGGCAGAGTCAGACATGTTGAAGAAGGCCATACGCATCCACCCCCCTGTGCTGCCGCATTGAACGTTCTCCATGTTGCAGTATACTTCACGGATCACCATGCTCTTCCCGTGTGTGACATTGATCCAGTACTCTCCAGACAGTGCTTCTTGGTTGCACTCATATATGTACCTCTTGGCATGAGGTGGCTGGAAGGTAAGAGAAACATCCAAGGTTGTGGCACTTCCTGGCTTTGCTCTGGCTCAGCTTGCTGTCAACTTCTTCCAAGACCTCAACATTAATCTGATCGCTGATAGTCTTCAGGTCAAATGTGGAGATGCCAGGTACACCAGGTGGCCCTGCAGGTCCTTCTGTTCCATCCCTGCCATCCCTCCTATCTCTCCCTGGAGGTCCCTGATGGACAGTGCACACTGGAGAAGAGGTGAGGAGACTGCAATTGGGTTGTGTGCTGCCAGTAGCAACCACAGCACAGCAGAGAATAAATAAGTTTTTTAGGATGCTCATTATTGTCAGTTGTCGACCTTCACTTGCATTGCATTCGTGGAACTGCAGTCAATCTTGTAGGCAATGTTGCTTCAATCTGCTATTTGTACCTAATCTCCCTACAGTGCATGGAAGTGGAACTATGTGGTGGCTGTACCTACAGGCTGTGTATCTGTTGGGTTAGATAAACAATATATACAGTGGATCTGAACCAGGAATGTGAACAATGCATCTATACTACTATTAAATCTGTATAGTGACAGCTAAAGTTCAGTGGTAATCATTTCATGAACGATTCAGTTAATTCTGGTCATTACAGTAGTGTGTGTGTGTGTGTGTGTGCGTGTGTGTGTGTGTGTGTGTGTGTGTGTGTGTGTGTGTGTGTGTGTGTGTGGTGTGTATGAGTGAGTGTGTGCACTGTGTGTGTTTATATGTGTGTGACCAGTTTGAATAGCACACTTAATCAAACCTACCCTCCACCTCTGTAATTGAAGGGAATATGACATTCCATCCCATTGTTCTGTATCCCAGATACACTTGAATGTAGCCTGGTATGTGCACAGGTCTACCATCCACCCATGGCAAATGACCCCTGGACAGTGGGGGGTACTTCATTATACATTAGTTCCTTTTTATATGCCAACTATGCTCATATTAGTCCACACAAACTCCCATCCTGTCTATGTACATGCCTATGTACCAGGTACCAGGTGATGAGACACACACAACACAGTGGATGCATTCCTGAGTGAGACAGAGTTGTCAGTATGTGTCCTTCATTAACAGCTTTAAAAATATATCACCATGCTGACATGCAGCCTTGAAATTGAATAATTGGCAAGCTTTATTGTGTGTGTGTGTGTACATTTGTGTGTTTGTGTGTGTGAGCATGTTCATGTATGTGTGTACATACTTTGTGATTGTGGATGAAGTGTCAGTGTATTGGTATATATGTGTGTGAGTATTTTACAGGTGAGTGATAGTGCATGTGTGTGTTTGTTTGAGCATATCGTATGGTTCATAGTGTCAGCACTTCACTGAAGAGGGCCACTAGCCCGAAACAGGTGATCCTCCCAAAGGAGTGCCCATTTGAAGTACTATCTGGGTATACCTTTGGTTGGAACACTTGTCTGCAGTTGGACATGCACTCTATAATGTATGGCTGTGTGCATGTATGGGCTAGCATGACTTTATAAATGTTTCTATGTGTTAATATCTATACCATTATGTTTGTGTGCTACGTATATATGGATGTAGCCTCTCTCTGCATTGGTATGTGTGTGTGTGTGTGTGTGTGTGTGTGTGTGTGTGTGCATGCATGCGTGCGTGCGTGTGTGCGTGTGTGTGTGTACTCAAGCCATCCACACATGTCCATACAGTTCTGCCCTATCACTGTATATTATCAATCACTCTTTCTTTACTGTGATCATGACCAGTGTAGCCATGACAATGTGTCCAGTCTGATGAGTACTGTGAGGTGGCTATAGACACTGATGTCTGTCCAAATTTCAACAGCAGACCCTCTGAAAGAAGGTTAAGAAGAAGCTGTCACCAGAGTTTGGTTGGAGGTGTGTGTGTGTATGTGAGAATGCCCTTCAGTATGAGTGTGTATGTGTAGTGGAAATATGGTGACATAAGAGTTATGGACTGCCTTGAGCGGTCTGATTAGACAGGTGTTCTTGTTTGGTAGTTTATACACAAGTCTATGTGTGTAGCTGGGACAGTAGGCACTGTCCCCATTAGAGAGGTGCCCTTATGTATTATGTTTCTGTGTGGCCGTCGTGTTTCTTCTTGGGTTTCTTCTTCTTCCTCATGTTTCCTTCCTTCCCTTTCACCTGGACTGTGTCAGAAAAGGTGTTAGGTGACAGCTCTAGGGCTGGTAGGGGTGCTGGTGGTCCTCTAGTACTCCTGTGTCTCCTTGGGGAGACAGGAAATTAACCAAAGGAGAAGGCTGGGAGAGAAGGAGTGCAGGCTACTCCCATGCACAATTACAATTGTAAGAACTATATATAACAGCTAGAGGACTGCATTGATGACTTGCAGGGGCCATGCCATGAGGAAAGACTGCACACATATATGACCTGCATGACCTGACCTTTGAACCTGGCCCAGTGTGTGAAACAACATCTAACCTGTAGTATGGAGCTGTTCAGCACTTAACAAGTGTAAGGGACCGAATGAGGGCTCGAACGGACGCTAACCACGAACAACAAGGATTAATCAAATCACAAGGGCCACAGTTACTACAAGGCACTCACACACGTGTCCACCATCAGTTCTACTCCTAAGCACGTGATGTAACCAACTATAGGTACATTACATACGAAAAACACTAAAAACAGACACACTAAATAACTAACACATAAACAACTATTTATTGATTACAGGCCCAAGACAATATAACCAAACAACTCAACTGCCTAATACAAAGATTAATAAACACACAGGTAAACACAGCTAAAACACAATAGAGGTCCAGTCCTCCACACCCCTCCCCCCTTCTTCAGCAACAAGCTAACTAGTTTGTTGCGCGCGAGAGGGCATCGGCATTGCCATTGGCACTCCCAGCACGATGGCGGATGGTGAACTGGAAGGGTTGTAAAGCAAGGCTCCAACGAGCCAGGCGGTTGTTTGTGTGCTTGAGCCTCTCCATCCATACGAGGGAACGATGATCTGTCTCAATGCGAAAGGGCTGACCAAGCAGGTAGACACGGAAAGCCTGGACTGCCAGCTTAATAGCCAAACACTCCTTTTCGATGGTGGAGTATCTTTGTTCACGTGGAAGTAACTTCCGGCTCCAGTACGCCACTGGATGTTCTAGACCATCGTCACCTAGTTGGCTGAGAACAGCACCAACACCCTGCTCTGATGCATCAGTCTGGAGTATAAATGACTTTTCAAAGTCGGGACTCATAAGTATGGGTGCAGTGGTGAGCAACTCCTTGAGCTTGCTGAAAGCTCGCTCACAAGCCGCTGTCCATACTACCTTATGGGGGCTGTCCTTTTTAGTTAGGTCAGTGAGAGGTGCAGCGACTGTCGAATAGTTTTCCACGAAACGACAGTAGTAGCCGGTAAGTCCTAAAAAGGAACGTACTGTTTTCTTTGTCTCAGGAGTTGGAAACTGCTGTACTGCAGCAGTCTTATCTCCTTCCGGCTTGACCGTTCCACTGCCAACAATATGGCCTAGATAGACACATTCAGCAGCCCCCAACTCACACTTTCTGGCCTTTACAGTCAATCCTGCCTGACGGAGTCATTCCAAAACCATTTGGGTGTGGGACAAGTGGTTCTCCCATGACTCACTGAAAACAATCAAATCATCTAAGTATGCGGCAGCAAAGTCAAGCCCATGAATGACACGGTCCATGAGCCTCAGGAAGGTTGCGGGTGCCCCCTTCAGCCCAAACGGCATCATATTGAACTGATACAGTCCAAATGGGGTAGTAAAGGCTGTCTTTGGCCTGTCTTTCATAGCCACTGGGACCTGCCAATAGCCTCGTGTCAGATCCAAAGTTGAGATGTAGGTGGACTTTCCTACACGATCAATGAGATCATCTACCCTGGGCATTGGATAGGCATCAGTCACTGAAACCTGGTTGAGTCGCCGATAGTCCACACAGAGTCGCAAGGACCCGTCCTTCTTCTTTACTGGGACGATAGGGGCACTCCACTCACTCGCAGCTGGTTCAATGATTCCTGAGGAAATCATCTCCTCTAGCTCATCCTTCACTGCCTGACGGTAGGCATGTGGTAACCTATATGGTGGAAGTCTCACTGGCTGTGCTGAACCAGTCTCGATGGCATGTTCAATGACCGAAGTCCTCCCAGGCTTGTCCTGGAAGACATCTGAAAACTCCTCCAGCACGCCTGTCAATGCAGCACGGTACTCCTGGCTCAACCTCTCCGCAAGTCGAGCTTCATTGACTGTGTTGCCATTGTCACTACTCCATACCGGTATGTCATCTTCAGTGGTTTCCAGCACTTCTTCACACCAGTAGCCAGTGTCAGTGGAACCAGGCACCTGCCACTTCCGCAGCATGTTTACATGGAAGAGTCGGCTCTTCTTCCTGCGATCGTGCATGTGAACCACATAGTCAACTTCTCCCACTCGCTTAATAATGCGGTAAGGACCCTGCCACTCTGCCACCAGCTTGTTGGTTGAGGTTGGAAGGAGGATCAATACCTGGTCTCCCACCTGAAATGATCTCTCTCGTGCTGTCCGATCATACCATGCCTTTTGGGCGCTCTGTGCCGACTGCAGGTTGCTACGAGCCAGCTGGGACATCTTCTCCAGCTTCTCCCGCAATAACAGCATGTACGAAACAACACTCTCATCAGACCTCTTCTCGGCTTCCCAAGACTCACGTAAGATGTCTAAAGGTCCTCGGACAGCCCTCCCATAAAGGAGTTCAAATGGGGAGAACCCCGTGGAGGCTTGGGGCACTTCCCGATATGCAAATAGCATGAATGGGAGGAGCTTGTCCCAGTCCTTGCCCTCTGTTTGTGCAGACTTCCGGAGCATCGCTTTGAGCGTCTGATTGAAACGCTCGACCAGGCCGTCAGTTTGAGGATGGTAAGGGGAGGTGCGAATTGGATGTACATGCAACAGCCGGTACAACTCAGTGAGAAGACGGGATGTGAAATTGCTTCCTTGATCAGTTAGTATTTCTCGGGGAACACCAACTCGAGAAAACACTGTCACTAACTCCTCCGCAATATGTTCGGCATCAATGGATTGTAATGCCACAGCCTCTGGGAACCGCGTGGCATAATCACAGATGACCAGGACATATCTCTTTCCTGAACGACTTTTGGGCAATGGACCCACAATGTCCATTGCGATTTGGCCAAACGGCTCCTCAATCACCGGCAGCGGTGACAGTGGCACTCTCCTGGGCCTGCGTTGGGATGTCTTCTGGCACACCTCACAGGTACGGCAGTGTTCTGCAACATCCCGGTACAATGTAGGCCAGTAAAATCTCTGTAAAATGCGTTGAGCAGTCTTCCCCTTTCCCAGATGGCCTGATAGTGGAATATCATGGGCTACTTCAAGGACCGTCTTACGACACTGAGTTGGGAGGACCAGCTGTTCTGTGGCCATCTCCTCATCACGCCCAGGTGGAGCCCACCGGCGATAGAGCAGCCCATCCTTTCGGAAGAAACCAACCCCCGCTGAGCATGGTTGCCCATCTGCTGCCCGTTGAACTGCTTCCAGGGTCATGTCTGATGATTGTAGGGTTCTTAGCTGGTCTGCGGAGATGTCAAGGGGGTGAGAACCCTTTTCCGATGGCCCATCATCCACTGCTGAAGCATCCTCTTCCGCCATGACCCTAGCATAGGAACGTCGTTCCTCCCGTTTCTGGGCCCTGGAACGTTGGGTTCGGGTTCGTCCTCTGAAGAGATCATCCTCCAAGTTAGACATCCACTCACCCACTTCCTCTATACTCGTGCTAGCAGCACCTGACTCACATTCCTTCTGGTGAGTATCTTCCTCCTCTGCGAGCATCTGACGTCCTTGAGCCCGTGTTACAACCACCATGGCATCAGCATGGTAGTCGGTACGCAACAGGTTAGGGAGTTCCGGAACATCAGTCCCCAGTAACACATCAACGGGTAATGTCTCCGACACTGCAGCTCTCACTTCCATAATCTTAGTACCTACAGCAACCTGCAACAGTGCTACCGGGTACAATACTGTGTCACCATGGGCACAGCGAATGGCCACTGCTTCTCCTTCAAGCAGCCTGTCTCTGGGAACTAGCTCCTGATGCACCAGTGTCCTTGAACACCCAGTGTCTAGGAGGATCTTGTCAACAGGTCTCCCTTCAACTGACCCCTTCCTGGTCAGGCCAGTACTGGTCATTGCTTGCTCTGCCACCTTCCCTGGCAATTTCTCCCTGCAGAATAGAGCATTACTAGGACAGTTAGAGGCATAATGACCCTTCTGGTGACAATTAAAACACTCAATGTCCTTCAGGTCTCTCTTAGGCTTCTTGCCGGCCTCCCGTTTGTCCTTCTCTCGCTCCCACTTAGGTAGAGACTGTCTGCAGTCTCGTGCCGAGTGCCCAAACTTCCGGCACTTACCACATCGGAGGGATTGACGTCGATCTGGGGATTTCTCCTCTTCCCCTTTCTCTGCCGCATCCTCCTTTCTCGCTGCAATATAATCATCAGCCAGTCGACCAGCTTCTACACTGGTCCTTGGCTTCCTCTCCTTGACAAAAATGCGGACATCCTCAGGGAGTGTAATTAGGAGCTGTTCCAGGACCACCAGGTCCCTGAGCTCATCAATGGATGTGCATGCTTTCATCCACTTACCTGCAAGGTCTTCAAGCCTTGCTGCCAACTCCTGATTGGACTCTCCTGGTCCCGGCTTTGCTGCTCTGAAGCGCTGACGATAACTCTCCTCAGTTATGTCATACCGTCGGAGAATTGCTGACTTCAGTTGATCATAGTCACTAGCATCATCGACTGAGAGCCCAGCATAAGCCTGTTGTGCTTTCCCCACCAACTGTGGAGCCAACTTGAAAGCCCACTTGTCCTTCTTTACCTCATATGCACCCATCAGCCGTTCAAAGGTCGTAAGGTATGCTTCAATGTCATCATTCTCTGTCAATTTTGCCACCCTCACGTCCTTATCGCTCTCAGCTTTGCGTGCAGCTGCCTCACCTTGCTTCTTCACGCCTTCAGCGAGTGCCTGCAACAGGAGTATCTGCTTCCTGGACTCTTCTTCGCGCTTCGCGAGCTCTTCCTCACGTCTCTGGCGTTCTTCGCGTAGTTCTGCCTCTCGTACTCTGTTCTCTTCCTCGCGCCGTCGCCGTTCCTCCCTTAGCTCCTCCTCGTGCCGCTGTCTATCTTCCAGGAAGGTCTTCATCATTTGCGCCAGGTCCACCGACTCTCCCGACATACTGGACTCTTCTCGTCTGTAACGAACACCCGATCTCGTTGTCATTCGCTAAACAGTCACTTCCGCGGTGTTGATCTCGGCAACTCCTGCTGTCGATCAATCCCACCAACTGCCACCACGTGTAAGGGACCGAATGAGGGCTCGAACGGACGCTAACCACGAACAACAAGGATTAATCAAATCACAAGGGCCACAGTTACTACAAGGCACTCACACACGTGTCCACCATCAGTTCTACTCCTAAGCACGTGATGTAACCAACTATAGGTACATTACATACGAAAAACACTAAAAACAGACACACTAAATAACTAACACATAAGCAACTATTTATAGATTACAGGCCCAAGACAATATAACCAAACAACTCAACTGCCTAATACAAAGATTAATAAACACACAGGTAAACACAGCTAAAACACAATAGAGGTCCAGTCCTCCACAACAAGTGACTTCATATTAACGAAATCACATGCATATGCATGTTTTGTATACATCAAAGCAAAATTATAAAAGCATGCAATATCATAATACAAAATAAAATAAAATGACAACAAATTCCACTGTGTCATTCATGTAGGTAGTGACAGTTGCATCTGTTGAGTCAAACTGAGTTTTCATGTTCCTACAAGAGTGACAATAATAGCAGAGAGGGTCACACCACACTATCATGACAAATACATCAAGAGCGGCCGTGACGTCATAAACAGCAGTCTAGGGCAGACAAATGCCTGTATGAATCCATGGCCTAGGTATACCAGGCCTACCATATATAATGAATAAATGTATAGAAGAGACTAAAAATAAAACCAGCTCTAACCATAACCCTAACGCTAAAATCCAAGCATGCTAAGCACATTGGCCGAGCGACCTAAGCACATTGGCCGAGCGAGCTAACCCCAGTGGCCGAGCGAGCTAACCCCATTGGCCGAGCGAGCCAGATGAGCAGATTCCAAGCAAGCCACCAGCGAGGACAGCGAACGGTAACGGTAATGGTACCACCAAACTCAACTGCTCCCGTCCTACTCTATTGCGACAACGTAGCTAAACAAGCCAGGAAAGGCAGCAAGCAGTCGACCAAGCAAACCAAAAGAACGAACCGCCAAAACCAACCGGCCACTGTGAGCAACAGCATTTTATACTAGTTACTTAGGGTAAGTAACAGAATTTATACAGTTTACTGCAGTAATTTAATGTATGAATATAGTATAGGGTCCCGAAGGGGATCCTCAGAAGAAACTAGGACTGCTGTTTATGACGTCACGGCCCCTCTGATGTCACAGCATCAGATCTCCGATCTAGCCCAATCCATATTTTGCAGCGGCAAAGTTCTATCCTCATTCCCGCTCCAAATTAAAATATCGTAAATGAAATATGTTGGTTCTGGTTTCATGCAGCGGGTGTATTGCGTAAGGGGCTGTCCACTGCAGCTGCTAGCCGAATAACGGAATATCATGTGAAGTAGTCTCGTCCCCAGCCCACTTCTGGCCGCCGTTTTGAGGTGGCACGCTATGAGGATTGCGCAACTCTTGCGCAATCCTCTAGGGGTACCCGTCCCGCTAAATGAAACCATAGCCTCCTTCGTTGTGAGGGATCAGCCACCCTATACACGTACTGGGTGAAGGATCTGCGTTACCCAGCTATAGTCACTTGTACATGCAGCAGTCTAGCGGCTAGACTACTTGTACAGTAGCCAGCCGCGCGGGATCTCCCCGCCATTATATGCTGACGTCATGGATTGGGGTGGGAGAATCTCCCTACCAATGACGTTATTATAAATGGACCGGCTGTCTGTGAGGAAGGCGTGTAAGTATAAACGTCACTTTGACAGCCTTGGTGTCTCCGCTGATTGTGTTTTTGCTGTTCTTGTGTTCCAGGAGACTGTTGACTTGCTACTCTGACGGTTGCGCCTCAGAGAGACATAGACTGAAGTGGAGGAATCAGTAAGTAATTGTCGTTGTTTGTGTCGTACGGTCCCCGTCACCGACTCCCGTTTCAGTGTAGTCACAGGTGTACGGTGAAGTGGACGGTCTCTTTCGCTAATCTCGTTCACAGACTTTCCCGCGCTCGTTCTGGTAGGGCATGGGAACAGATGGTTCAGTCGTTGTAAAACTTTGATGTGTTCCATTTACCTTGGACACCTGTGTAGCTAGGTCAGAGAAACAACTGTTTCCATGCTTGCAGCTCGCCCTCTGCGTCTGTGATGAAACCTCGTAGCTAGCTACGCCCAGATTGTCCTCCGTTAGCCCTAAATTGTTAGATTTATGTAGTTCGTTGTGTGGTCATCATTGTCCGTCAGTCACACTGTTGAGTCACTTGAAACCTCCCAACATGGCAGTGATGTGCCCCTCCCCCTGCATGTGCATGAAATGTTGCCAGGTTGAACATCCCAGACACATGTGTCCACCATTAGAGAGTTTTAGATTGCCGTTTACGCCTAACGTCAAACGCGAAAACATCGCGAAATGTCAGTAAAATATCACGTGATCCCACGTTCACGTTAGCTCTCACGTATGCGTGTCACGTTTTTAACGGCTAGACCCCTTGCTAGCCGTTAGGATTTTGGTCGCCGCGCTTTTCACTCTTCTTTGCTTGTTTGCCGTTTTGTGAGTTGAATTGTGTACAATAACATCTTGTGCAGCTATTCGAATGCTATTTACGTGGGATCCTAAATCTTTCGCAGAGTAAAACTGCGTTATATGAGAGATGGTAAGTCTTGCGCTAACTACGTTGTTCCTAGCCTTTTTCTTGCAGGATTTCGCGCTGGATGCCTTCAATCAGGTGGCCAGTGCCTTGGCAAGACGTTGCTAATTGACCAGCAAACAGTTCAAGTCGTTTTCGTCGCTGTTGACTCGAGAGTCGGGGCTGCTATTTTCGTACGTGGTCTCGGCTTCCATACTTCCTTGGAATGGAAAGATGAATGTGTGTCACTTCTACCAGTGCAGTTTACGGCTAAACAAATCTGAGTTTTGCCTCCATTCCAACTTTTAGATCCTGTAATCTCGTCGTACGTACGTACTTCTTTATACGCCAATCTAAAGTTACTTTTCTTCCACACCTATGTGTACGTGAACATGTAACGTGGTGACGTCACACGGACGTTTGAGGTTAGACGTATACGGCAATCTAAAACTCTCTATTGTCCATTGTGAGAGGGACATAGAGCAATGCACCTATCAATTGTTGTCCCCGCCTCTCCCACATCGAGATGCCCCAGGTCAGGGATGGGGATTGTCACTCTGCTGAAGTACTTCCCCCCACCCCTTGGGCACAGCCATCTCTGCACCAGGAGAACCAATGATAAGCTGATACACAACAAAATGTCGGTCATATATTACCCACACACACTGCATAGGCAACCATAGAACCAGGGGCACTGCTCACATTAGTTTGGTGCCCATTTTTAACAGTTATGGAACACTAGTATTTGCAGATTTTAAATTGTTCACAGATGGCTCCAGAAACACAAAGCCACAAAGGTTTAGTCCGTGAAACTATTGAGTACATACTGTATTCATTGCGCAGCCAAACTTATGCTCGTCCATGTACTGTGTGTTGTGAGTGAATTCATCAGCATCTCAATGACTCTCTGCTATTATACCTTTCTCATCTCAGTGCATTTCAGCTCCTCCTAAGTTGTCCGTCAAACTTTCCATGTAATGTTATAGCAGCTGGAACATATTATAGTCACGATGTAGCTGAGGTGCTTGAACAGACTCCATGAAATACCTGGCCAGAGCTTCATCTCTGTCTTGTGTTCCCATTGCCAGTCTTCCTAGGAATTGAGTGGTAACTGCTAAATACTGTATAGCCATCTTGTGCTCTGAACATGATATACAACTGAATGTAAAGGATTTACCACAATGGTGTACATGAAGGAGCACACACACACACAGTTAGGACTTGAAGGATGTACCCAGTCTGGCTGTTCTGAATTTCTTAGAGAAGTTAGTGGTTCAGTGCTTGACAACACTGTAGCTAGTCACAGAGTGAATTTGCTGTTTACTTATTGTTGAATCATTGATTCAGTGAAAGTCATAGTCAGTATATTACAGAGACTGCACTTCTGCACTGTTGCTACCATAATTGTACCACTACAAACATGACAGATCTTCATTGATGCTCTTAACTTGTATTCATATACTTTTTGGCATATTTGCATCATCCAATGCATTTTGCACACACTCTGCAGCCTGAATGCTAGGCCACCCTTCACCCCGAGTACTGCATGAATTAAACCTTAATCTTCTTATTTTTTCATTAGTAAAAACAAACAAGCAGCACCATTGTCAATTGTGCAGGTAATGTTGAAGGCAGGCTGTCCAGTGGATGTGGTGGATAGCAATGGTTGGAGTGTTTTGCTTGCTGCAGCTGGCGGTGGTAATGTTGAAGTGATTAGAGAAATGCTGAGTGCAGGTTGTGACATTAATGCAGCAGGCAATAATGGCATGACTCCACTGCATGTGGCAGCATCGAAAGGGAAGACTGAGGCAGCATTGGAGTTGATTGGACATGGGGCAGAGAAAGCCATAGTAGCTGGTGCAAGAGGTACTCCGCTTCATCAAGCTGCATTCGGTGGTCATGTGTCAACTGTGAAGGAACTATTGAAGGCAGGCTGTCCAGTGGATGTGGTGGATAGCAATGGTTGGAGTGTTTTGCATGCTGCAGCTGGCGGTGGTAATGTTGAAGTGATTAGAGAAATGCTGAGTGCAGGTTGTGACATTAATGCAACAGCCAATGATGGCAGGACTCCACTGCATGTGGCAGCATCAAAGGGGAAGACTGAGGCAGCATTGGAGTTGATTGGACATGGGGCAGAGAAAGCCATAGTAGCTGGTGCAAGAGGTACTCCACTTCATCAAGCTGCATTCGGTGGTCATGCGTCAACTGTGAAGGAACTATTGAAGGCAGGCTGTCCAGTGGATGTGGTGGATAGCAATGGTTGGAGTGTTTTGCATGCTGCAGCTGGCGGTGGTAATGTTGAAGTGATTAGAGAAATGGTGAGTGCTGGTTGTGACATTAATGCAACAGGCAATGGTGGCACTCCACTGCATGTGGCAGCATTGAAAGGGAAGACTGAGGCAGCATTGGAGTTGATTGGACATGGGGCAGAGAAAGCCATAGTAGCTGGTGCAAGAGGTACTCCGCTTCATCAAGCTGCATTCGGTGGTCATGTGTCAACTGTGAAGGAACTATTGAAGGCAGGCTGTCCAGTGGATGTGGTGGATAGCAATGGTTGGAGTGTTTTGCATGCTGCAGCTGGCGGTGGTAATGTTGAAGTGATTAGAGAAATGCTGAGTGCAGGTTGTGACATTAATGCAACAGCCAATGATGGCAGGACTCCACTGCATGTGGCAGCATCAAAGGGGAAGACTGAGGCAGCATTGGAGTTGATTGGACATGGGGCAGAGAAAGCCATAGTAGCTGGTGCAAGAGGTACTCCACTTCATCAAGCTGCATTCGGTGGTCATGCGTCAACTGTGAAGGAACTATTGAAGGCAGGCTGTCCAGTGGATGTGGTGGATAGCAATGGTTGGAGTGTTTTGCATGCTGCAGCTGGCGGTGGTAATGTTGAAGTGATTAGAGAAATGGTGAGTGCTGGTTGTGACATTAATGCAACAGGCAATGGTGGCACTCCACTGCATGTGGCAGCATTGAAAGGGAAGACTGAGGCAGCATTGGAGTTGATTGGACATGGGGCAGAGAAAGCCATAGTAGCTGGTGCAAGAGGTACTCCGCTTCATCAAGCTGCATTCGGTGGTCATGCGTCAACTGTGAAGGAACTATTGAAGGCAGGCTGTCCAGTGGATGTGGTGGATAGCGATGGTTGGAGTGTTTTGCATGCTGCAGCTGGCGGTGGTAATGTTGAAGTGATTAGAGAAATGCTGAGTGCAGGTTGTGACATTAATGCAACAGCCAATGATGGCAGGACTCCACTGCATGTGGCAGCATCAAAGGGGAAGACTGAGGCAGCATTGGAGTTGATTGGACATGGGGCAGAGAAAGCCATAGTAGCTGGTGCAAGAGGTACTCCACTTCATCAAGCTGCATTCGGTGGTTGTGCATCAACTGTGAAGGAACTATTGAAGGCAGGCTGTCCAGTGGATGTGGTGGATAGCAATGGTTGGAGTGTTTTGCATGCTGCAGCTGGCGGTGGTAATGTTGAAGTGATTAGAGAAATGCTGAGTGCAGGTTGTGACATTAATGCAACAGCCAATGATGGCAGGACTCCACTGCATGTGGCAGCATCAAAGGGGAAGACTGAGGCAGCATTGGAGTTGATTGGACATGGGGCAGAGAAAGCCATAGTAGCTGGTGCAAGAGGTACTCCACTTCATCAAGCTGCATTCGGTGGTTGTGCATCAACTGTGAAGGAACTATTGAAGGCAGGCTGTCCAGTGGATGTGGTGGATAGCAATGGTTGGAGTGTTTTGCATGCTGCAGCTGGCGGTGGTAATGTTGAAGTGATTAGAGAAATGGTGAGTGCAAGTTGTGACATTAATGCAACAGGCAATGATGGCAAGACTCCACTGCATGTGGCAGCATTGAAAGGGAAGACTGAGGCAGCATTGGAGTTGATCAGACTTGGGGCAGAGAAAGCCATAGTAGCTGGTGCAAGAGGTACTCCACTTCATCGAGCTGAATTCGGTGGTCATGCGTCAACTGTGAAGGTACTACTGAAGGCAGGCTGTCCTGTGGATGTGGTAGATAGCTATGGTTGGAGTGTTTTGCATGCTGCAGCTGGCGGTGGTAATGTTGAAGTGATTAGAGAAATGGTGAGTGCAAGTTGTGACATTAATGCAACAGGCAATGATGGCAGGACTCCACTGCATGTGGCAGCATCAAAGGGGAAGACTGAGGCAGCATTGGAGTTGATTGGACATGGGGCAGAGAAAGCCATAGTAGCTGGTGCAAGAGGTACTCCACTTCATCAAGCTGCATTCGGTGGTTGTGCATCAACTGTGAAGGAACTATTGAAGGCAGGCTGTCCAGTGGATGTGGTGGATAGCAATGGTTGGAGTGTTTTGCATGCTGCAGCTGGCGGTGGTAATGTTGAAGTGATTAGAGAAATGGTGAGTGCAAGTTGTGACATTAATGCAACAGCCAATGATGGCAGGACTCCACTGCATGTGGCAGCATTGAAAGGGAAGACTGAGGCAGCATTGGAGTTGATCAGACTTGGGGCAGAGAAAGCCATAGTAGCTGGTGCAAGAGGTACTCCACTTCATCGAGCTGCATTCGGTGGTCATGCGTCAACTGTGAAGGTACTACTGAAGGCAGGCTGTCCTGTGGATGTGGTGGATAGCGATGGTTGGAGTGTTTTGCATGCTGCAGTTGGCGGTGGTAATGTTGAAGTGATTAGAGAAATGCTGAGTGCAGGTTGTGACATTAATGCAACAGGCAATGATGGCAGGACTCCACTGCATGTGGCAGCATCGAAAGGGAAGACTGAGGCAGCATTGGAGTTGATTGGACATGGGGCAGAGAAAGCCATAGTAGCTGGTGCAACAAGTACGACTCCACTGCATGCAGCAGTAGGGACTGGGAAGACTGAGTCAGCATTGGAGTTGATCAGACATGGAGTCAACAATGTTGCTGATGATCGTGGTCCTCCACTTCATCAAGCATCAGAAGTGGGGAGCACGGAGGTACTAATGGTGTCGATGAGTTGTGGACCCACTGGATATTGTGATGTAAATTGTACAGATGAGCCTGGCCTGACTCCCTTGCATTGGGTTGTGCAGTCTGAGAACAAGGACTGTGTGCGTGTCCTCCTGCAGCATGGAGCAGACCCAAAAAAGGTTGCCCCCTATCTTGGTTCACCTTACATTTGGGCAAGAATTGATGTACCTACTGTTGTGGAAGCATTTGATGACTTCATAGTGGAGGAAGAGGATGAGAGGCTCCCTTGGATGCATGAAGTTTCAAAAGACCATCATTGGAGTAGGTTTATTCACAATAACCTGCTTGACAGATACAGTGCTCTTGAAAGAGACACATTTGGCATGTCACGTCTGGAGTATCTGCTCGTGATCCAATGCAATATTGATACTTTGGTCTCATGTTTTCAGAAGTTGTCTTTGGCCTTCCGTTTTCGTAATGAGCCTTTGGCAAGTGTTGATAATGTGCTGCTATTGGCTACCATCATTGGAATGAAGTCATTTGTAAACAAGCTCTTAAGCTTTGCTAAATGCCGTCCAATTTTTGCTGGCCAAAGAGTGATTTCTCTTTTAAAAATGCACTACTCTCTACAAACACTGCCACACATTGATGAGTTGGTTCCACCTGACACTGCTGCCCTGAACCTCCTGCATGTGACTGTGCTGGCTATGGAAATTAGAGCAAGTGGAGGGATCTTCGTGGAAGATGTAGAAGCTGACCACCCTTCTCTCCTCAAGTCACTGGTGACCAATGACTCCTTCCGCCACACCCTCCATGAGTACATTGGTAGCCTGACCCCTCTGGACCTAGCAGAAAAGCTTGGACTTGACGAGGCAGTCACCATCATCAGTAGAGCTGGAGGGAGACATGGGATATGGACAGTGATCCCAGAAGAGGTCAGGTTTGAACACGGGCCAGCCATCCTCCACCACCATCAGGGGCTATTGCAGCTGATGTCATCAGGTCCACATGGACAACAAGCAGTGCAGGCAGTGGTCAGCCAGTTCCTAGGTAGGACCACTACAGCTGAGCAGGGAACATCCACAGAGGAGTCCTACCTCCTTCAGCAGAAGGTGTTGGACCAGAGACCGGACTTAAGTATAATATCTGGTTACATCATTGGCCGTTTCAATGTTGCCCACTGGCGGCATTTAGGGATTTCCCTCGGAATTCCCCTAGAATCCCTCTCCCACATTTCCTCCACCCACTCCTCATGTGAGGACAGGTACCTGGAGGTCCTCATCTACTGGTTGGAGCACAATGAGGCTGCCTGCTGGAGGACACTGCTGGAGGTACTCGGCCATTTTGAGATCAAACAGACAATGGATGAGTTGACAGAGAAAATCCTTGCAGCCCAAGACCGTGCAGTGAGTTGAACGTTTGCATGAGGTGTTGTTGGTTTGTACACCTCTATGTAAGCAATGTGTAATGATGCCCATCTTCCACCGGTATACCACCCCTGCCCTCTTCCCATGCAGATTCCTCCAGTCTCCACAGCTCATAATGTACCAATACATCTCAGTCCAGTGGAAGTTGGTATGTGTATCTTCTTGTGTATACTCTGAGTCACACCTTCAAATTCTGTTCTAGGAAATGTACATTGCACCAGTCTCTCACGTACACTCTTACAGTTTCCCTCCACTTCCCTCAATCCCTTGTTCTGCAGGAGCTACTTCCCCTTTTTCCTCATCCCAGCTGTCCCCCCAGTTTGTATCCCATGTAGTGCACCATGTTGGAGTGAACTGGTACAACTTTGCACTGCACCTGGGTATCAGCTCAACAGTACTGGATGTAGTTAAGGTTGAAAGACAAAGTTTGATCAGTGACTGTTGCCGTGAGTCTCTCCAGCGCTGGTTGAGGCATGACCGTGACACTGGAGAGAAAGGGAGGGAGGTGGGTGTGGTCTTGGAGGCCGTTGGGAAGGCCTGTGGCCCAGTGGCAGTGGAGCGGATCCAGTCCAGTCTGCAGGACAGTGAGGCCCAACCCTCTAGCCCCGCCCCCCTCCTGCAGAGCACCCCTGAACTAGCTGCTCTACAAGAACACGTGGTCCCCTTTACAGCCGCCCAGTGGGAGGTGGTTGCAGACTACCTGCTAGTGTCATATGAGAAGCGAGCTGCAATTGCTGCCAGTGAGCGAGGGCATGCTGAGGTGTGCTGCCGTGAGCTGTTCAACCAGTGGCTGCAGCAGTTGCCAGGCACTGGGTCCCTCCCCCGCACCTGGGGGACAGTGCTTGATGTGGTGGGAGAGGCAGTGGGGCCAGAGGTGGCCAAACAGATCAGGAGAAGCCTGGAATCCAAGGAGGGAGGTGAGGAAAGCTAAGGCCCTTACTTAAGGTCCTTACATACTTGTACACATGCTAATAGTGTTACAAATGTCAGTGTACATTGGAGTGAGGTATAGTACTCTGAAGGAGTGGGACTATTACAAAACCCCATGGTGATTGTGAATGGGAATGTGTAGGACTTGCATGGCCTCTTGACGCAGGCTCAACTGATTTGTTTTTGAGTCTGAAATGATATAGTTGTTTGCACTGAAGCTATCTCCTCTGCTACTTCACACACATTATCACTGGCAGCACATAGATGTGCTAGATAGTGATGTGGTAGATGCTCATGCTACGCTGTTCAGTCAGGAATAGGATTGTTTGTGAGCAAGGTCACGTATCGAGGCTAAATTAGCGAGAGAGTTAAACTGCAAGAGTCTACATCAGTCACTATATTCAAATTTCTCACTAATTATCTTTACCTTGCTAAGTAACCTTGCTCTGATCGATCCTATTCATGCTAGATAGTGTTGATTCCTTTTGCTTGAATTAGAATCTTAGCTTTGTGCTAGGTATTTGATTGAATCCTAGCTGTCTTTCATGGCCTCCTGATATGAACCATGCATAGCAAATGTCCGGCAATGTTTACACTATGGTTGCCAGACAGCAGACCCAGTTGTATTGAGAGTGCTCATACACTCAACCCCTCACACATTACTTCCCATCTCAGCGTCTGGTGTGAAGAGGCCACCTAACCATGAAGAGACTCCTTTCACTAAAAGGAGAGATGTTGAAGAGAGGATCTCACCAGAGGGTAGGTATTACTGACTGGGTAGTTAGTATGCACTTGGATGGGCTAAGTGAGATGTGACCACTACAGTGAGATTTGGTGATGCCCCTCACACATCCCCGGCTACCCTCCTTTCCACAGCTGTCCCTCCCCCACCCCTATCATGTGGGTCTACCACTGGATCAGCAGCCCTCCCTCAGCAGGACACTGTCATGACTGCATCAGGTAAAGAACAACTCAGTTCATAAACTGCTATACCTAATTCACAGATTGCCTGTTGCAACCTCAGCTGTGTGAGTGACCTGTGTAAAGGTAGTTGTTGTGGTCTCTGCAGAATCCACAGGAGCCTCAGTACCTGGTCTGAAGAGACCAGCTAGTGTTGAGGAGACTCCTTCCACTAAAAGGAGAGATATTGAAGAGGGGACCTCACCAGAAGGTATTGTTTACTAGTAGTTGTCTGACCGTGGATAGGCTGATTTGGAGTGATATATCCTTACAGTGAGAGGATTGTGGATACTCTATCCATGGTTCTGTATGTGTAGTGAAATTACACCGTATGTACAGGTATGTACACCCATAGGTAATCTATGTATGGCTTACCTTGGCTTTTACTAGTTATCTGATTATTGTTTTCCAACTACGTATGAGACGTAAGATTATCATTTGACTTCTGACTCTTCACCTCCTTCCCTCCCCCACAGTCACCCCCACTCCCTCACCTTTAGTGGACCCACTCAGAAGTGAGTTCCTCAGCAGCAAACCCACAGCTGTGCTTCTCCTGGAGAAGGTGGTCCCTGAAGTTGCACACGAATGGCTTCAAATAGGAATCCACTTGGAGATGGAGGTGT
>OZ025889.1:2300000-2320000 GCA_964019415.1 Ianthella basta | reverse complement strand
AGCTTCCAGCATGACCTTTGCAGGTTTGGACAAAAGAACTTTGGCAAGACGGTCCTCCCACTTCGACTCCTTCAAAGCCACCTCAGAGCACTCTTCTTCTGTTAGGAGGTGTCTAGTGAAGAGCTTGTTCAGTACCGTAGGGTGGGAAAAATACTAGTAACCACAATGTTTGAGTGTACAAATGGTGACTGCAGTTAACACACACTCTTTGCAACCTTCTGGTAGTGATATATCGCAAACAAGCACACTCAAATAGGAGCTATAGTAGTAGAGAAGCCTTAGGCGTGTACTGCTCAAAATACTATTGAGGTAGTGTGGAAGGGTCTCCCTATACCAGCAATAGGAACAGAGGATACTGCAAGCCATTTATATTGGGGGTGACCTCTGCTACTGTTACAGTTTGATGGTACAGAAAACAATCTACAAAGTGCATATGGAATAATAAAAATGTCAGTATGATATGACGTAACTGGCAGAGCTGACTGGTTCAGCTGTTACACCAAGTTTGTGATTGCATTCACACTGTCCAACATCACCAACCTCTTAACTCCCTTGCTGCCACAATGTATCCACACTTGTTCAGAATATCAGTTGCCCTAGTTGCCACTTCTGATGGTTTGGTGCACTGGATAGGGACAAGTCTGTTAGACATGTATCCTTCTCCTCCAATCATCCTCTCAAAATCCTCCTCAGTCATCAATTCCTCTTGGCGTAACTCTGCCAACACGGTGTGGGACAGCAGCACTGATACAGATTGCACGAGCAACACATACAGTAACACTGTACACATTGCTAGTGCCAGGTTGAGAGTGTGTGTTGGAAACATACAAGTGCAGATTGATGAGTTTAGTGTGCTGAGGCATACTGACAGTTAAGACAAGGTGTGCTAGTGCCCAATAGCAACATGGGAGCATGAGAGGACACTGTTTGTGCTTGTGTGCAAACACTGCTATAATAATAGCTCTATTGGATGATCAAGCACACCAGGAAACACTTGAATGAATTTGTCAAAGCAGAACTTCTAGCACATGCATCCTCGAATTCTGGACATGGCAGCCAATTCTTAGCCCCGACGGATGACGTCAGAATCAAAAATGAGAGGAGTCCAGTGTTTCCTCTAGAACACGATTAGACTGGCCTGTTAAATCTAATTCTCATTACAGTGTGCAGTGGTGGAAGAGGCATTTGGTCCATTTTACACCTACAATAGGACAATGTACATTTACGTATCAACAACGACGACTTTAGCAGTGCATGAAAGTGCAATAGACCCTCACCCATCCTAACCACATCAAAGATACAAGAGTACTTGAGCATACCTCTGATACATTTAGCAGCCTTCCAGTACCACACATCCTTTGTGTATCCCTCCAAAGCATCTAGCGCCTGCTGCAGTACACCAGGTGCCTTCACACCTATTATAAGAGCTAGCTTGTCAAACTGCCAGAGCTCCACCTCTCCAACTCTTCTATACTCCTCTTCAGTGATGAAGTGCCTCTCCGAATGAAGAGTTTTCAGGACTGCACACACAAGAGAATAAGGAGCCAATCTACTTCAACAATCAGTTTACTTTATACCTGGCAGTCTGCATGAATGGGGCCATGCAGTTGTACGATTAACTTGTGTAGCTCTGCATGTATATGTACGCAAGTACTCACAATGCACATTAAAATTGGTGTAGTATTGTGATATGCACATGCACAACCACAGTGCGCATTATACATATGAAGTATGCATTATAGTGAAACCTGTCTAACAGAACCCACTGTGAGCCAATTCTATATAACTGGCCTTTATAGAGAGGTGGCTGCCCTACAGAGGTATATAGATTACATCAAGTTTAACCCTGAGGTTAAACAGAGTTAATGTACAAATGGGACATCAAAGGTTATAACATGGTGGCCGGGGGGTTCCGCCAAAATGGTGCAAAAAAATAGGCCGCCAATAACGCCGCTAGCTAATTCATTATCCCGGCGGGTCCGTAGTAACGGTGCATTCTCTTAACGACAGTGGCGGAGAAGTGAAGTTCCCACCCACCCTACCCTGATGTATAGTCTAGACTGGGGTTGGGCAGTCAGTGGGGAATCATCCTCGGTAAAATATGTTGCGCTCACAACTAAGTAAGCTACACCCCCATTGGGGGGTGTCCTAAATTCCTTGCAAAGCAGCCGAGCTAGCAAGGTATCGGGGGTAGATGGTAAGTTTGTACGGACGACTAGGGGTTAAGGTAGGCTACGTAATCCTTGTAGATATGCATGTACTGTGGTGTGACTCACCCTCTGTTATCTTAGCCCCGTTACAGATCCCACCTTACAGGCAGATCAGGTATGGTCCAGGTGTGGTAATGTTTATTGCTGTGTAGTAAGGTTTGTAATCGCTGTAGTGGCTTGTCAGGCCCTGTCGTAGGCAGCCTACATCGGTTTCTTGGGCGCTCCCGGCTGCAGTCTGTGGGGTAGTGCTTCTCCATCGGTAACAATGTGATCAGGCCTATTCATGGTTATGCAGTATGTGGTCTAAGTCCACATCCCCAAAGCAATAGTTTCAGGCAGTATGGATGACGTTCGAAGGGAGTTTGCCATGTCCACTTTGGAATCGGATTATGGTTGTGTAGCAACCGGGCAAACGGAAACGTCGATTGGTTACTAGTTCACATAGTGGGGGTTGAGTTCAAAAGTGTACATTACCATAGAAACAATTCGGAATGGGGATGTGAGTAGTTACGTCACAACCCCCACAAATTTAATTGGCTGCTGCATACCCTGGCCTTCCGCCAACTCGTTGTATTGAGATACTCAAATTCAAGGTTTATGACTATCTCCCTCAGACAGCAGCCGGGGGCAGGCCAGGGGGGGGGGGGGGCAGGGGAGGGACTGATTGCATGTTCGGAGAGTCTTTGATTAATGCAGGACATTAACCTGTATGCTTTAACTTCTGTGGGGTCAGATTTCTGCGGTTTGCAATTTTTCGCACTTTTACTTTTGAGTTGCAATGTCTCAAGCAGAAAATTAAAGCCTTATGCATTTTTATGGGGCAAAACCTTCGTGGACGGTTGCGGATCCATGAAAACTGTGAAAGTTTAACCCTGCAAAAGTTAAAGCATAATTTCATACGGTGCAATGCTTTAGTGCCATTTGGGACTATGGAAGTTGGCTGTTTCAGAGAGGTGGCCGCCTAACACTGTGACCATTTAGACAAGTTCCACTGTATCACCCAAAACCACAATTAGCACAGCTGACTGGCTCAGCTGTTACACTGAATTCACTGTTGAGTAGTCTAACTATCCCACCAACCTTTCAAAATCATTGCTTCCTCATTGTATCCAAACTTCACTAGTACTTGTGCTGTTCCTTTCACCACTTCTGGAGGTTTGGTGTACTGGATAGGGACAAGTTGATAAGGCAGGTCCTCTCCTCCTTTCATCCTCTTCACTTCATCTTCAGTCACCAACTTCTCCTGGTACAACTCTGACAGTACTGTATGGGATATATAGCAGCACTGATACACAGACTGGGCACACAAAACATTCATACACTATGCCAGTACCAAAGGTCTACAATGTGTGGGTACACAGTCACTGCTGAAGATACCATACAGACCCTACAGAGGAAGTTGGAATGGGCCAAACTGGACAGATAATACTACAAAGGAGAAGTACACAGATCAGAGTGGTGGGGAACGGTGACATTGCTTTGCTAGAGCTAGTCCGACTCTGGGTGCAGCTCAGAAATGCTTCGTATATGACTTACATAATGTGGGACACATACGTTAGTACAGATATGTGTACATAGGGCATATTTTCAATGTCATATTTATTCAGGAAATTGAGAAAATGAAACATGAAAAATGCAAAAATACTCCATCTGTGAAAGTTTAGTACAGTAACCGCAAAAACCAAGGTCTGTATGGTACAGGTAAGAGATTGGTAGGAAGTAAGGAGGATTGGTATGGAAGGCAACACTAACACAGACTGCACAAGGTGTACATAACTATCCAACAGCACAGCGTAAGAAATGAGAGGACAGTGTGTGCATGGGTCTGTTCGCATGCATGTGAATGAGGTCTCAGTTCATCACACCATGTGAAATGCATCCTTTGGCAGTGATGAACATTAAAGCAGCCTATGCAACTGGTGCTTGTGTCACTATCAAGTTGTCATATATAGTGCAGTACTTGGAACACAACTTGGCAAAGTGTGCTACTATAGCGTAACTCACTCTTCAGCTTCTCCTTCACATGGCAGCCATGTTCCTGTAGCATTTGAATGGCTTCCTGCACTACCTCTGCAGGTTTTGTTAACAGGAGTTGACAAAGATGAGCCTCCCACCACCCCATCCCAGCCACCTCAGAGCACTCTTCTGCTGTTAGGAGGTGTCTAGTGAAGAGCTCATTCAGTACTGCAGGGTGTAAATAGGAATCATTTGACCCATCTCACTGCTTCATGCAGTGTGCTGTGTACACATTTTCACTACACAGTATACACTCAACAGTTGGACACATGTAAAAGGAACCAGAAAGTAAGTACCCTCCTACCCCTACCCCTGCACTGCATGTTATTACCATACCTCAAGTAAGCACCATTCTCACCATTACCCTACCACAGACCCTAGCACACATTCTACACTAGTCGGGCGCGCTAGCCCCAAACTCCTGCCCCCCGATTGCAGGAAGTTGGGGCTAGCGCGCCAGACTAATTCTACACATACATACAGTAGACAAAAAGTATTTTATACTAGTTACTTAGGGTAAGTAACGGAACTTATACAGTTTACTGTAGCAATTTAATGTATGAATATAGTATAGGGTCCAAAAAGGGGACCCTATACTATATTCTATATATAAAAGAAGAAACTAGGACGGCTGTTTATGACGTCACGGCCCCTCTGACGTCACAGTATCAGATCTCCGAGATCTAGCCCATTCCATATTTTGCAGCGGCAAACTTCTATCCTCATTCCCGCTCCAAATTAAAATATCATAAATGATATATGTTGGCTCTGGTTTCATGTAGCGGGTGTCCGCTAGGTATTGCGTAAGGGGCTGTCCACCGCAGCTGCTAGCCGAATAACGGAAATCGTGAAGTAGTCTCGTCCCCAGCCCACTTTCAGCCGCCATTTTGAGGTGGCACGCTATGAGGATTGCGCAACTCTTGCGCAATCCTCTAGGGCACCCGGCCCGCTACATGTACATGAAACCAGTAGCCAGCCGGCGCGGGGATCTCCCCTGTATTTTATATGCTGACGTCATGGATTGGGGTAGGAAGAATCTCCCGACCAATGACGTCATTATATTCCCTCCACTAGCTATGGTAGCGATTCCAAACCGATTCCCATTCCAAATTCATCGCGTACCTTTGAACAACATGGCGCGTATATAAACAAAATGGCACCCTCTATCGTGTTCACGCGAAGCGATTTCCACAGACGAGAAGCAATCTTCATGATTTTTTGAAGATTCCCAAGTGTAAAAGATAGATGAAGGCTCCCAAAACTGGTTGAAGCTAGTTTGTAACGTTTACCTTGTAGTCTGTGTCGCCGATTAAAGGGGAAAACTGCATATTTCTCAGTAGCTGGAGCTGCAACACACTAGCTTCATTCAGATATTATTTGCCCAACTCCTGAGGAGAAGATATGATGTACTTGTTCAGCCATCTAGCTCACTTCTGCTAGTGGAAATGAGTTTGAAACTATGGTAGCTACTGGTCCTACATTTAGGCTGTGGCGGTCCCAAACCGATTCCTATTCGTTCCATTCACCGCACCAACTGCCTTAGTTAGCAGAGTTGTAAAAGATCTTGTTAACTTGCAATAACAGCATACTTAACATGGTTTAACAGAATTGTAAGTTAATAGACTTGCTTAACACTGTTAATCCAAACAATGAATGTATAATCATATTCAAAATATCATATGAAATTCATGGTGCCATATACAAACTGTACAAATGTACTGTAGGTTTCAGGCTAGGAAGATAATTAATGTTTTTGAAATCACTTCAGCCTGGAGCAAGATGAAGGACTGCCCATTGCTCCTATCTTGGCTTGCATGCTGCAAGATAAATGAACAATTTGCTTTGCACATACTCCCAGGCATCAATCAAACAGTGGACATTCAGCTGCCTATATGCATCCCGTGCATGCATGCATGTAGACTTCAGGAAGGTGTACATGTGTGCTTCTGTGTGTGCATGCATGCACAAATAATGTACATTGCTGACTTCTGCATGCTACAAAATGAGTAGAAGAACTAGTACTAGAATGCAAAACTAGAATGCAGCGGTCAGTACACACATGCATGCAAGCTCATGAATTAAGCTACTCTACTGCTGTATGTACGTACATATGTGTGCATGTAGTTGAATGAGAATATACTGTGAGGTATATGCACATTTATATGTTGATAGACATAAGTACTGTTCCAGCTATGGTGTACATGAGGCATGCAAGCCATTTACAGGCACGAGGACAGAATGGAGAGCATTTTGTGTACAGTAAGCTGATAGTGAAGAGGTCTTACAGCAGATGGCTATATATAGCGTTTCTAAAGTATGCCTTGAAGTATACATAGTACATGGCATGAGGAGGCAGGCGTGAGAACAGCAAGAAGGGCATGCATTTTGTGTACAGTAAACTGATAGTGAAGAGGCATGCCACATACAGCAGATACAGCCCACTTAGTTTGGAAAGGTTGGAAGGTAACTATTGCTATACTCATGCAGGGGTTATTTCAAGCACAATAAATAAGGGCAGCAAAGAACATCTGAAATTCATAGATAGTCTTCTCTAAACATATACTGTCCTGCATGCAAGGACCTGCACATGCAGTACAACTATGGCTGCATATATATACCTGAGAAGCAATATAGCTACCTTACAACCACTACAAAGTAATTGGGCTCCATCTGCTGTCATGCCTCTTCACTATCAGTTTACTGTACACAAAATTCCCTTCATTCTGTTCTCATGCCTGTCAATGGCTTGCAAGCCTCACGAACACCATAGCTAGAACAGTACTAACAACATATAAATGTGCATAATATATACCTCACAGTATAATCATTCCACTACATGCACACACAAACATACATACAGCAGTATAGTAGCTTAATTCATTAGCTTGCATGCATGTAGTGACTGCAGTCATTTGTACACCTTGTATATGGCACAATAAATATCAATATTGATATGATGAATAATTATGATTATACATTCATTACTTGGATTAACTGTGTTAAGCAAGACATGTTAAGTAAGCTGTTATTGCAAGTTAACAAGATCTTTTACAACTCTGGTAACTAAGGCAGTTGGTGCAGTGATTCCAAATTTGTTTGTTATTGCCATGCATGCAGTACACAACTAAATAAGTATATAATGAGGTAGTGCTCCCTTCCCTGGTGGGTTAGTTTCTTGGCTGAAAGGTAACAATGACGTTTTACAAGTATACATGCAGACTAGTAAAACAGCACTTCAATGCAAACTCACTGTATGCCCAGAATACTAATTGTTATGACGTTTGCATATAATTATGGAACAGTCTAGTGGGATGCACTACCAGCTCACTTTATATTGTTTTCATAACATGCATGCCGCTTCCACTTGCAGAGCAAGAGTCCCATGCAATTACATGTTTGTAGCCACGGAACCAACTCCTACGAAGCTTGCCTCATGTTTTTACAGTGTTAGCTAGCTACTACTTCCAGCAATTTATGTAGCTATGGAAATAGCTATATTGAATTCTAGATTCTAGCTCAGTTACTGCAAGCAGTGAGTGTGTGGGTGGGGGGAGGGGAGGGGGTATATGGGTGTATATACATAGCTATTTTATACTTGCAGTTTGGTAGCTATCCAAGGCTTCTTTTGTACCTCAATGTTGCCTAAGGGAAATTCTCAGAAGGTGTAATATTCCAAACATCTGCCGCGGGAATGCCCCCACCTCCCAGGATGGGGTAGGCCAACACTTTAAGGATATTTGCACACTATTACTTCTGCCAGACCAATGCTAGGTAGCTATATCCCGACACCCCTGCATGCCAGCAATTAACTTTTTCTGCCTTGTACTTTTTACCCGGTCAACTCTGCAAGTCTACAAGCCTATATAGCCTGAACTGCAGTCTGCTGGTAGAGTTGGCCATGCATGCAGATCAGATCATGCAATACAATGTCATTATTATGAATTGTATAATTAGTACTACAATATAAAATAGAACTTTGTAGGATCTCTTGTACGCAAGCCCCATATACATCTATTGTGATGGTGTATCATCACAGTATGCATCATTCTTGTTCCTACAGAGGCTGATTCTGCAAAAAGTGGATTTCTGCCCAGGCAGATCTATGCAAGGCAGAGAGAAAGTAGATTCAAATGAAACTACTAAACCATCATGCTACGAGGCGCAGCTCGCGAGCCACGAGTTCGGCATGAGTTTCCCACGTGTTTCCGCAGGAAGTATAAGGTAAACTGGAGTAATTCCGGAAACATTTCACAGGAATCGTACGTAGCACCACAACTATTGTACCAAACTTTCTGAAAGTCGCACCATATATGTACCAACCTGTTGTCTCAAGACGCACAGCGTTTCAAGGGAGCTGCTCGGTCGACGACGAAATGCCCTCCATTTCCTCACTTACTCCGAAAATCCATACTTCCGATAATTCCGGAAATTCAACGTTTCGCGAGTGTTGAAGGCAGCAGGGGACTTTTGCAGAAGATTTGCAGGTGTCTCTGCAAAGCCACAGGACAGCCCTGTAACTGAGAGTGCCTCCCTAAGAGAAATTTCAGTAACAGGGGGCGCAGTAGCAGGAAGTCGTTGACAATAGAACACTAACCCCGCAATTCCTCTGCTGGCACAAACCTAACATCCTGGAGCACCTAGCAGCAGTACCTGGTGTACTCTGCTTCTAAACATGTCGATATGGCTGGTACTTTGCTCTTTCTTCACTTTATCGTCACATCGTGTGATGTGGATGCTGAAAAGGCTGCCATATTTCTTCACATCAAACTCCCTACCTCCATCAATTTCGCATCTAGCTGCTGTTTGCTCCCTTGTACATGTTGCAAGGATGATAAGGTAGCTACAGTGTCGTTCTCGTTGAAATATTCTAACATTCCCGCCAACGCGGACGAAGTTTCTGACGAAGTCATTATCCGAGCGTAAATGATTCGCTATACAAAATGGTGGCGGAAACCGTCTTGTAGCGAATTTCGTTCCCCTGAAATCTTTGTAGTAGAAGGTGGGGTGGTGGTAAGTTAGAAAATCGAAGCAAAATCTGTGTTTATCCTGCAGTGCTTGGCCGACAAGCGCAGAAGTTTCACGTTTCCGGAATTACCCTGTTTCCGGAAATACCCTGAATTACCTTACACTTTCTTAAGTCAAAGGCGGTAAAACAAAAACGTCATTCATTCGGTTAAATGGAGAGCGGAGTGTGGCTTAACATAATTTCGATGGGATGAAGACCGCTGTACTCACAAAGAAACGTACTGTGCAGTAATACGGTGAATGAATGCAAGTCGAATAGTTTGAAATCTGGATTGGAATCGCTATCTATGGTCTGAGGAAGGTGCGTGTAAGTATAAACGTCACTTTGACAGCCTTGGTGTCTCCGCTGATTGTGTTTTTGTTGTTCTTGTGTTCCAGGAGACTGTATACTTGCTACTCTGGAGGTTGCGCCTCTGAGAGACACAGACTGAAGTGGAGGAATCAGTAAGGTAAAACGGGGTAACTTGGAACAAAGTTTACTTTTCTGTGTCTCGTAACCAGACAAATTAAGCTGGATCGCCGAAAACGTGTTAACACACGAGGTTATCCCTCCACAGTCACAGGACAGTAAGCAGACTTGGATTTCGCTCGTTCTTCTAGGCATACGGGCAATGAAATTGCAGCCGTGTAGAGAAATGGCGGATGGGGTAACTTGGAACAGTTGCGGTTAGGACAAGCTACGATGCCGCGATGTTGAATAAGGAGCGATCAGTCGTAGGTCGATCATCGGCCACCACGTGAAGAGGTTCACTACCAGAGTCGGAGCTTTCAGTAGCTTGGTGGATTTGAAGAATCTGTTTACGATATTATATTTCATGTTTGTCGCATTTGAAGATGAGAGTAGAGGACTCCGCGCTGACGCCAGACGTCCGGGCAGCACAGGTCAGGAAGGGCACCAGGTTGCCTTCAGAAACGACCAAACTAAGTGTTTCTAGAAGTGCCCGTTCCGCTGTTACAAGGTTCGTTCCAAGTTACCCTGCGTTCCAAGTTACCCCACCTTACCTTAAGTAATTGTCGTTGTTCGTGTCGTACGGTCCCCGTCACTGACTCCCGTTTCAGTGTAGTCACAGGTGTACGGTGAAGTGGATGGTCTCTTTCGCTAGTCTCGTTCACAGACTTTCCCGCGCTTGTTCTGGTAGGGCCTGGGAACAGATGGTACAGTCGTTGTAAAACTTTGGTGTGTTCCATTTGCCTTGGACACCTGTGTAGCTAGGTCAGAGAAACAACTGTTTCCATGCTTGCAGCTCACCCTCTGCGTGTGTGATGAAACCTCGT
The DNA here is from genome assembly GCA_964019415.1 of Ianthella basta. Taxonomy (NCBI): domain Eukaryota; kingdom Metazoa; phylum Porifera; class Demospongiae; order Verongiida; family Ianthellidae; genus Ianthella; species Ianthella basta. The sequence goes on along the minus strand of OZ025889.1, from coordinate 2,309,474 downwards.
AGCTAGCTACGCCCAGACAGTCCTCCGTTAGCCCTAAATTGTTAGATTTATGTAGTTTGTTGTGTTGTGTGGTCATCATTGTCCGTCAGTCACACTGTTGAGTTACTTGAGACCTCCCAACATGGCAGTGATGTGCCCCTCCCCCTGCATGTGCATGAAATGTTGCCAGATTGAACATCCCAGACACATGTGTCCACCATTGTTCATTGTGAGAAGGACATTGAGCAATGCACCTATCAATTGTTGTCCCCGCCTCTCCCACATCGAGATGCCCCAGGTCAGGGATGGGGATTGTCACTCTGCTGAAGTACTTCCCCCCACCCCTTGGGCACAGCAATCTCTGCACTAGGAGAACCAATGATAAGCTGATACACAACAAAATGTCGGTCATATATTACCCACACACGCTGCATAGGCAACCATAGAACCAGGGGCACTGCTCACATTCATTTGGTGCCCATTTTTAACAGTTATGGAACACTAGTATTTGCAGATTTTAAATTGTTCACAGATGGCTCCAGAAACACAAAGCCACAAAAGTTTAGTCCGTGAAACTATTGAGTACATACTGTATTGATTGCGCAGCCAAACTTATGCTCGTCCATGTATTGTGTGTTGTGAGTGAAGTCATCAGCATCTCAATGACTCTCTGCTATTATACCTTTCTCATCTCAGTGCATTTCAGCTCCTCCTAAGTTGTCCGTCAAACTTTCCATGTAATGTTATAGCAGCTGGAACATATTATAGTCACGATGTAGCTGAGGTGCTTGAACAGACTCCATGAAATACCTGGCCAGAGCTTCATCTCTGTCTTGTGTTCCCATTGCCAGTCTTCCTAGGAATTGAGTGGTAACTGCTAAATACTGTATAGCCATCTTGTGCTCTGAACATGATATACAACTGAATGTAAAGGATTTACCACAATGGTGTACATGAAGGAGCACACACACACACAGTTAGGACTTGAAGGATGTACCCAGTCTGGCTGTTCTGAATTTCTTAGAGAAGTTAGTGGTTCGGTGCTTGACAACACTGTAGCTAGTCACAGAGTGAATTTGCTGTTTACTTATTGTTGAATCATTGATTCAGTGAAAGTCATAGTCAGTATATTCCAGAGACTGCACTTCTGCACTATTGCTACCATAATTGTACCACGACAAACATGAAAGATCTTTATTGATGCTCTTAACTTGTATTCATATACTTTTTGGCATATTTGCATCATTCAATGCATTTTGCACACACTTTGCAGCCTGAATGCTAGGCCACCCTTCACCCCGAGTACTGTATGTATTTAACCTTAATCTTCTTATTTGTTTCATTAGTAAAAACAACAAGCAGCACCATTGTCAATTGTGCATGCAATGTTGAAGGCAGGCTGTCCTATGGATGTGGTGGATACCGATGGTTGGAGTGTTTTGCTTGCTGCAGCTGGCGGTGGTAATGTTGAAGTGATTAGAGAAATTCTGAATGCAGGTTGTGACATTAATGCAACAGACAATGATGGCATGACTCCACTGCATGTGGCAGCATCGAATGGGAAGACTGAGGCAGCATTGGAGTTGATTAGACATGGGGCAGAGAAAACCATAGTAGCTGATGCAAAGGGTACTCCACTTCATCAAGCTGCATTCGGTGGTCATGCATCAACTGTGAAAGAACTATTGAAGGCAGGCTATCCAGTGGATGTGATGAATAGCAATGCTTTCAGTGTTTTGCATGCTGCAGCACAAGGTGGTAATGTTGAAGTGATTAGAGTAATGCTGAGTGCAGGTTGTGCCATTAATGCAACAGACAATGATGGCATTACTCCACTGCATGTGGCTGCATCGAATGGGAAGACTGAGGCAGCATTGGAGTTGATTGGACATGGGGCAGAGAAAACCATAGTAGCTGGTGCAAGAGGTACTCCGCTTCATCAAGCTGCATTCGGTGGTCATGCATCAACTGTGAAAGAACTATTGAAGACAGGCTATCCTGTGGATGTGATGACTAGCAATGCTTTCAGTGTTTTGCATGCTGCAGCTTGCGGTGGTAATGTTGAAGTGATTAGAGAAATGCTGAATGCAGGTTGTGACATTAATGCAACAGACAATGATGGCATGACTCCACTGCATGTGGCAGCATCGAATGGGAAGACTGAGGCAGCATTGGAGTTGATTAGACATGGGGCAGAGAAAACCATAGTAGCTGATGCAAAGGGTACTCCGCTTCATCAAGCTGCATTCGGTGGTCATGCATCAACTGTGAAAGAACTATTGAAGACAGGCTATCCTGTGGATGTGATGACTAGCAATGCTTTCAGTGTTTTGCATGCTGCAGCACAAGGTGGTAATGTTGAAGTGATTAGAGAAATGCTGAGTGCAGGTTGTGACATTAATGCAACAGACAATGATGGCAGGACTCCACTGCATGTGGCAGCATCGAATGGGAAGACTGAGGCAGCATTGGAGTTGATTAGACATGGGGCAGAGAAAACCATAGTAGCTGATGCAAAGGGTACTCCGCTTCATCAAGCTGCATTCGGTGGTCATGCATCAACTGTGAAAGAACTATTGAAGGCAGGCTGTCCTGTGGATGTGATGACTAGCAATGCTTTCAGTGTTTTGCATGCTGCAGCACAAGGTGGTAATGTTGAAGTGATTAGAGAAATGCTGAGTGCAGGTTGTGACATTAATGCAACAGACAATGATGGCAGGACTCCACTGCATGTGGCAGCATCGAATGGGAAGACTGAGGCAGCATTGGAGTTGATTAGACATGGGGCAGAGAAAACCATAGTAGCTGATGCAAAGGGTACTCCACTTCATCAAGCTGCATTCGGTGGTCATGCATCAACTGTGAAAGAACTATTGAAGGCAGGCTGTCCAGTGGATGTGGTGGATAGCAATGCTTTCAGTGTTTTGCATGCTGCAGCACAAGGTGGTAATGTTGAAGTGATTAGAGAAATGCTGAGTGCAGGTTGTGAGATTAATGCAACAGACAATGATGGCAGGACTCCACTGCATGTGGCAGCATCGAATGGGAAGACTGAGGCAGCATTGGAGTTGATTGGACATGGGGCAGAGAAAACCATAGTAGCTGGTACAAGAGGTACTCCGCTTCATCAAGCTGCATTCAGTGGTCATGCATCAACTGTGAAAGAACTATTGAAGGCAGGCTGTCCTGTGGATATGGTGGATAGCAATGCTTTCAGTGTTTTGCATGCTGCAGCACTCGGTGGTAATGTTGAAGTGATTAGAGAAATGCTGAGTGCAGGTTGTGGCATTAATGCAACGGGCAACATTAGTACGACTCCACTGCATGCAGCAGTAGGGACTGGGAAGACTGAATCAGCCCTGGAGTTGATCAGACATGGAGTCAACAATGTTGCTGATGATCGTGGTCCTCCACTTCATCAAGCATCAGAAGTGGGGAGCACGGAGGTACTAATGGAGTTGATGAGTTGTGGAGCCACTGGATATTGTGATGTAAATTGTACAGATGAGCCTGGCCTGACTCCCTTGCATTGGGCTGTGCATTTTAAGAACAAGGACTGTGTGCGTGTCCTCCTGCAGCATGGAGCAGACCCAAAAAAGGTTGCCCCCTATGTTGGTTCACCTTACATTTGGGCAAGAATTGCTGCACCTACTGTTGTGCAAGCATTTGATGACTTCATAGTGGAGGAAAAAGATGAGAGGCTCCCTTGGATGCATGAAGTTTCAAAAGACGATGATTGGAGTAGGTTTATTCATATATTCCTGCTTGACAGATACAGTGCTCTTGAAAGAGACACATTTGGCATGTCACGTCTGGAGTATCTGCTCGTGCTCAAATGCAATATTGATACTTTGGTCTCATGTTTTCAGAAGTTGTCTTTGGCCTTCCGTTTTCATAATGAGCCTTTGGCAAGTGTTGATAATGTGCTGCTATTGGCTACCATCATTGGAATGAAGTCATTTGTAAACAAGGTCCTAAGCTTTGCTAAATGCCGTCCAATTTTTGCTGGCCAAAGAGTGACTTCTCTTTTAAAAATGCACTACTCTCTACAAACACTGCCACACATTGAAGAGCTGGTTCCACCTGACACTGCTGCCCTGAACCTCCTGCATGTGGCTGTGCTGGCTATGAAAGTTAAAGCAATTGGACAGTTCGTCTTTGAGCATGTAGAAGCTGACTACCCTTCTCTCCTCAAGTCACTGGTGACCAATGACTCCTTCCGCCACACCCTCCACGAGTACATTGGTAGCCTGACCCCTCTGGACCTAGCAGAAAAGCTTGGACTTGACGAGGCAGTCACCATCATCAGTAGAGCTGGAGGGAGACATGGGATATGGACAGTGATCCCAGAAGAGGTCAGGTGTGAACACGGGCCAGCCGTCCTCCACTACCATCAGGGGCTATTGCAGCTGATGTCATCAGGTCCACATGGACAACAAGCAGTGCAGGCAGTGGTCAGCCAGTTCCTAGGTAGGACCACTACAGCTGAGCAGGGAACATCCACAGAGGAGTCCTACCTCCTTCAGCAGAAGGTGTTGGACCAGAGACCGGACTTAAGTATAATATCTGGTTACATCATTGGCCGCTTCAATGTTGCCCACTGGCGGCATTTAGGGATTTCCCTCAGAATCCCCCTAGAATCCCTCTCCCGCATTTCCTCCACCCACTCCTCATGTGAGGACAGGTACCTGGAGGTCCTCATCTACTGGTTGGAGCACAATGAGGCTGCCTGCTGGAGGACACTGCTGGAGGTACTCAGCCATTTTGAGACCAAACAGACAATGGATGAGTTGACACAGAAAATCCTTGCAGCCCAAGACCGTGCAGTGAGTTGAACGGTTGCATGAGGTGTTGTTGGTTTGTACACCTCTATGTAAGCAATATGTAATGATGCCCATCTTCCACCAGTATACCACCCCTGCCCTCTTCCCATACAGATTCCTCCAGTCTCCACAGCTCATAATGTACCAATACATCTCAGTCCAGTGGAAGTTGGTATGTGTGTCTTCTTGCGTATACTCTGAGTCACACCTTCAAATTCTGTTCTAGGAAATGTACATTGCACCAGTCTCTCACGTACACTCTTACAGTTTCCCTCCACTTCCCTCAATCCCTTGTTCTGCAGGAGGTACTTCCCCTTCTTCCTCATCCCAGCTGTCCCCCCAGTTTGTATCCCATGTAGTGCACCATGTTGGAGTGAACTGGTACAACTTTGCACTGCACCTGGGTATCAGCTCAACAGTACTGGATGTAGTTAAGGATGAAAGACAAAGTTTGATCAGTGACTGTTGCCGTGAGTCCCTCCAGCGCTGGTTGAGGCATGACCGTGACACTGGAGAGAAAGGGAGGGAGGTGGGTGTGGTCTTGGAGGCCGTTGGGAAGGCCTGTGGCCCAGTGGCAGTGGAGCGGATCCAGTCCAGTCTGCAGGGCAGTGAGGCCCAACCCTCTAGCCCCGCCCCCCTCCTGCAGAGCACCCCTGAACTAGCTGCTCTACAAGAACACATGGTCCCCTTTACAGCCGCCCAGTGGGAGGCGGTTGCAGACTACCTGCTAGTGTCATATGAGAAGCGAGCTGCAATTGCTGCCAGTGAGCGAGGGTGTGTTGAGGTGTGCTGCCGTGAGCTGTTCAACCAGTGGCTGCAGCAGTTGCCAGGCACTGGGTCCCTCCCCCGCACCTGGGGGAAAGTGCTTGATGTGGTGGAAGAGGCAGTGGGGCCACAGGTGGCTGAACGGATCGGGAGAAGACTGGAATCCAAGGAGGGAGGTGAGGAAAGCCAAGGCCCTTACTTAAGGTCCTTACATACTTGTACACATGCTAATAGTGTTACAAATGTCAGTGTACATTGGAGTGAGGTGTAGTACTCTGAAGGAGTGGGACTATTACATAACCCCATGGTGATTGTGAATGGGAATGTGTAGGACGAGCATGGCCTCTTGACGCAGGCTCAACTGATTTGTTTTTGAGTCTGAAATGATACAGTTGTTTGCACTGAAGCTATCTCCTCTGCTACTTCACACACATTATCACTGGCAGCACATAGATGTGCTAGATAGTGATGTGGTAGATGCTCATGCTACGCTGTTCAGTCAGGAATAGGATTGTTTGTGAGCAAGGTCACGTATCGAGGCAAAATTAGCGAGAGAGTTAAACTGCGGGAGTCTACATCAGTCACTATATTCAAATTTCTCACTAATTTACCTTTACCCTGCTAAGTGACCTTGCTCTGATCGATCCTATTCATGCTAGATAGTGTTGATTCCTTTTGTGCGAATTAGAATCCTAGCTGTCTTTCATGGCCTCCTGATATGAACCATGCATAGCAAATGTCCAGCATGTTTACACTATGGTTGCCAGACAGCAGACCCAGTTGTGTTGAAAGTGCTCATACACTCAACCCCTCACACATTACTTCCCATCTCAGCGTCTGGTGTGAAGAGGCCACCTAGCCATGAAGAGACTCCTTCCACTAAAAGGAGAGATGTTGAAGACGGGATCTCAACAGAGGGTATGTATTACTGACTGGGTAGTTAGTATGCACTTGGATGGGCTAAGTGAGATGTGACCACTACAGTGAGATTTGGTGATGGCCCTCACACATCCCCGGCTACCCTCCTTTCCATAGCTGTCCCTCCCCCACCACTGTCATGTGGGTCTACCACTGGATCAGCAGCCCTCCCTCAGCAGGACACTGTCATGACTGCATCAGGTAAAGAACAACTCAGTTCATAAACTACTATACCTAATTGACAGATTGCCTCTTGCAACCTCAGCTGTGTGAGTGACCTGTGTAAAGGTAGTTGTTGTGGTCTCTGCAGAATCCACAGGAGCCTCAGTGCCCGGTCTGAAGAGACCAGCTAGTGTTGAGGAGACTCCTTCCACTAAAAGGAGAGATATTGAAGAGGGGGCCTCACCAGAAGGTATTGTTTACTAGTAGTTGTCTGACCATGGATAGGCTGATTTGGAGTGATACATCCTTACAGTGAGAGGATTGTGGATACTCCATCCATGGTTTAGTATGTGTAGTGAAATTACACCGTATGTACAGGTATGTACACCCATAGGTAATCTATGTATGGCTTACCTTGGCTTGTACTAGTTATCTGGTTATTGTTTTCAGACTACGTATGAGACGTAGGATTCTCCACCACAGTTTGGCAGATTTACGTATGTGAAAATTGTGCTTTGCTTCTCTTGAGAACTACTTCACACTAAAGGAGTAGCCAGGTCTTGAAGGTGACCATGAAAACAAGCAATTTATCAATGCAGTGGAACCTCAGAAATAAGACCACCATCCAGGCCATGCAAAGTGGTCTTATCTTCGAGGTGGTCTTAATTCTGCAATCGAACAATACATGTGTTTAGAACTAAATCAAAGCGGTCTTATTTCTGAAGTGGTCGTTTAGCAGGGTTCCACTGTATTAGCAAGGATGAAGCATCCATAGGAGTGGAATTGCACAATCTTCTCACTAAAAATGGAGTTGTACTTTACAGCCCATATTGTATGTAGTGTTTATGCTATGTACCCATACATAAAGTCTCCCACAAATATATCTTCTCAACCATAGTTCATTATAACCATTGTAAGCCTGCAGGATGGCAACTTTTCCTGGCGTGTACTATTGCAATATCATTAGCTATCACTGGTTGTAATGGTTTTGAGAGTAAATCACTTTTGCATTGACAGCAAAACAGTCAGTTTACTTGTAGCTACGTTTAATATAGCAACAATCCTCTCTGTCATTACTTCAGTTGTCAGGACATGTCTCAATGTCTCTTATGTAAATTGGTAGTTTGACAAATTTTTGATCTCTTATCCACCCATAATGCTTTCTTTCACTGATGCTTTCCACAGTCAAAGGTATAACCCACCTTAGTGATGTGATGGTACTTGACCTGTTCACCTCCTTCCCTCCCCCACAGTCACCCCACTCCCTCACCTTTAGTGGACCCACTCAGAAGTGAGTTCCTCAGCAGCAAACCCACAGCTGTGCTTCTCCTGGAGAAGGTGGTCCCTGAAGTTGCACATGAATGGCTTCAAATAGTGGTCAAATAGTTGTTGGTGAGGTGGGAGGAGAGGTTATGGGATGAAACAGAGATGGTGAAATACACTAAGCAAGCTCTTCTCTCAAGACAGACCGATGCAACTGCATCTGATTGATACCATGGTTGGATTGAAGGGTGCACTTTAGTGTGAATAAGGCTATCAGCTCATCCGTGAATGAAGGTGAAGCTGCTCTTATTGCCTTCTTAGTAGTATATGGCCGATCTGTTACAAAAGACCCGTCTTTGCTGTTTATGTTGTGTGCTTACCTGTTGTCTCCGCATGAGCTATCCCCACACTCTTCCAGCATCTGCCACTGAGAGCAACACTCTTGTCTAATGTCTTCCTACGGTGGAATAGACACCTTCCAACTTCTCCATGTTCCTCTCATTTCTCCAGTTAAGTACAGCCAACACTCCACCATTGTCTCACACACAGTGACCTCCACACTCCTGTTATATCTCCCACTGTGCACACCTTACTCTCCACTGATGTCTTCACTAAGTGAATTTCACACTTCCCCAGCATCTCCAACTAATTGAGCTACGTACAATGAATTTCTCCTCCAATGTGTCCCATATGTGACCGTCAAGTTCCTTCAAAGACTTCTACTGTCTACTCCCCTACTGGATTGTCTACCACTGCTTAAACTGCCCAGACATACTGTATTCCACTGAATGACCCCACACTACTGAGATGTCTCCCACTGAGTGGCCCTGCACTCCTCAGACGTCTCCCACTGCATTAACCTCAGAACGATATAATGATGATCATCTGAAACAGATTTGTGCCGTTTTGCACCAGATCAGAACCACTAATTCAAGTACCCACTTCAAGCCCTGAACTACATAGATTATCTGAACCCTTGTAACATTCCACTATGGTCAGTGGAGACAAACCTTCCTTGGACTGAGCCCACAAGAGCGTTCATGTCCAGTCCCCACCTCTGTCTCTCCCTCACAGCACCTCCCTGTACTCATCTGACAGTATTTCCCTGGTCTGTGACGGAGGCTCCTCAGCTTAGCCGACTACTCTCAAATGACACCCATGTACTTGAGCAGTAGGTTGCTAGAAGAGCTGTTGTTGCTCCTGCCTTCAGCTCACCTCAGAAAGCAGTTTGTACATTAGAGAGATGCAGCTAGGCTCCTCAATGTACATGGCTCTTGACTTTGCTGCTCTCTGCCTCTGCAGCCCCATCCTCCGTACCATGTTGTAAAACAATGCATATGGCGGGGGAAGGAGAGAGGGCTGTGATTATGTGTGAACGTACTGCCTCCTACCTCTGTTGAGAGGAAGGCAGTTTGGTACAAGAGTAGTTGAACCCTCAGACAGTGGAGGTGTAGCTATGGTCATTGCTTGTTATGTGGAGAGGCTGTTAACAGAAAGTGAACCTAATCTCTGCTGGCCTTCCACTTCTCTTGTACTTGTTGCACCCTTTGTTTAGGCAATGAGT